>MCJB01002007.1:0-14291 GCA_002018475.1 Nicotiana obtusifolia
AGTGGAAAGTTTAAAGATGCCGAGCAACATTATCACTCCACCTTCAAAGAAATTCTTGCAGTAAAGAATGGAATCAAGAAATTCAATTTCTTCCTTATCCATACAGAATTTCTAGTAGAAATGGATATGAAGGCTTTCCCAAAAATGATCCGGATAAATTCAAAAATTATCCCTAATCCTCAGATTCTCAGATGGGCACAATGGTTCTCTCCATACAAGTTTCAAGTCAAGCACTTGAAAGGAAAGGATAATATTCTCGCAGATTTTTTATCGTGACCGGAAGAATTCTCAAAAAGATTTTCCCCAGCAAAACTGAAGCCAAACAGTCACATCTTTATGTTTTCAAACACACCGGGAACTAGTTCATTAAAGCCAACAGATCATCCACCGGAGTTGTTCAACCTCATGGATCCCTTTGATCCTTCAATTGTTATGGAAAGAAGAACTTATTATGATCTCCAAGTTTTCCGGCAATATGGAGGATCCATTCTCAAACCTTATGGCGTCAATCCAGAATATCCATTCTACCATATATTCATAGCTCAAGCCAGAGATTTTCCACAAGAACTACTATGGTTTTTCTGGTACCTATGCCATCAGTATTATATTTTCATGGAATTCAAATGCAACGTCTTCAAGGATTTTGATACCATTGCACCAGCCCTTAGAGTATTTTTACTATGGTTCAAGCCTAGAAGATATTGGACGAAATGTTTCACTGATTCCTACGCAGCAAAAATATTCATGTTTCATAGGCCAGTGAAGATCATTAACGGAAAAGTCCAGGCGCAAGCAGAGGCATCATTCTGGTGGAAATTTCCCGTGTCCATTTTATCAATGGAGGAAGAGTATAGAGAGGCGCAAAGAATCATTTTTCAGCAAAATAGGTGCATCCCAAAAGAGATATGGCCAAATGAATGGGCAAGCTGGAATTATACCAATACCCATCCTCACTGGGAAAGAGTCCGGGAAGCAGCAAAAGAATATCAAACACCATATGAAGTCATCCGAGAAAAGATCACTAATGATATTTCCAGATTAAAGTTGCGAATTATATCTCTCAGTCCAAAGAGAAAGGAACATAGCAGTGAAGAACCGTCAAGTTCCAGGCGCTACTTCACAAGGTCTTCGAAAAGATGCCTGAAAGACAATTCTATGATCGATAAAGGATAATTGTCTTAATCCTTGCTAATCCCCTCTTAATCCTCCATTACCAACCCAAAAACCCTCAAAAATATCCTACCCATGCCAAGACAAATTTCCACAACTTTCCATACTATCCGGGCCCCACTTTACGTTGTTTTCCTACCATAATCCTCCAAAAACTCTCAAAAAATATCCTACCCATGCCAAGACATATCTCCACATCTTTCCATGCTATCCCGGCCCCACTTCACCTTGTTTTCACATGCTTCCACATGCCTCCACATGCTTCTTCACATGCAACACAATACAGTCACATGGAGTCACATGCTCCCTCATGCTAGACCATGTATATATCACCCCGTTCACATGCTTTCAGGTGTTTTTTAGTGGTTTTGCCTAAAGTCCTTCACATGCCGGAGGGACCCGCTTGTAGATAAGTTTGCCATGTAAGATAGGTTTGCTTTATCTAGAATGTTTGTCTTATAATAACCTCCTAGTCCTATATAAAGGAGGCCTTGTAGTAGTTGTAGGATCAGATAATCTTGTAATCATCGTGCACTCTTTGTAAATCCCTTGTGATATATTACATATGAGTTCTTTCTAAATTTCCCTCTTGTTCTTTCTTTCGAATGGATTGAAAGGCCGGTCCATGTATGAAAATAGAGTAAGTGTACTCTTTGAAAGTTAGCTTATTGTAGTACGGTCCATGTATGAAAATAGAGTAAGTGTACTCTTTGAAAGTTAGCTTATTGTAGTGCGAAAGATTTCTGAGTTATGAACAGCTAACATTTGTTATAGTACAAAAGTTTTCTGAGTTGTGTAGCTTGGCAAGCTGTCCCTGAATGGGTTGTTGAAGCCAGCCTCCTTCGTAGGAAAACTTTTATGACTATAAACAAATTAACTGTTTGTGTAGCTTGGCTAGAGCCAGCCTCCTTTTTGTAGGAAAACTTTCGTACCTATGATTAAGCTTGCTTTCCTCGAGTCTCTTGCTTTGTTCCTTGTACTGTGGTTTCGTACCTATGATTAAGCTTGCTTTCCTCGAGTCTCTTGCTCTGTTCCTTATACTGTGGTACCAGAAGAAGTTTGGGTGATTGTGGACCGGTTGACCAAGTCCGCACATTTCATTCCGGTTGTGACTACCTATTCTTCAAAGCGGCTGGTTGAGATCTATATCCGTGAGATTGTTCGTCTTCACGGTGTGACAGTGTCCATTATCCGCGAGTTAGGCACACGGGTTGAGTTGAGTACAGCATTTCAATCCCAGACGAACGGACAGTCCGAGCGCACCAATCAGATATTAGAGGATATCCTTCGTGCTTGTGTTATAGATTTCGGGGTTCTTAGGATCAATTCTTGCCGTTTGCAAAGTTCGCCTACAACAACAACTATCAAAAGATTATTCAGATGGCTCCTTATGAGGCCATGTATGCGGACGGTGCCGCTCTCCAGTTGGTTGGTTTGAACCGGGTGAGGCTAGGTTGTTGGGCACAGATTTGATTCGAGATGCCTTGGAGAAAGTCAAGAGAATAAAGATGACTGTAGAGAGAGAAACTAGAGAGAGGAAGGAGAGAACTTATTAATCTGAACTAATTTTGAAAATACAACCACTGTTATAAGAAAAATAAACTATGGTGGAGGTCTACTCTTCTCCATTATCTCCATAACTCACATTACTCTAATACTTATGGAGTTATGATTGTAACTCCATAACTTCCTCCATGATCTTCCTCTCAAATGCTTAATGACATGTTCAATGACATATTTTACAATAGTGATTCTTCACTTTTCATGCCTATAAAGGCCTTGTAATAGATAGGAAATATAACACAATTGAAGAAGAAATAAGAATATGTCCTCTCTTTCTATCTATATCTCTTAGCTTGTTTTTCCTTGTTCTATATTGTTACTTTGAGCTATATTTTATAACACGTTATCAGCACGAGTCTCTAACTATCACGGTAGGTTATCTTTCTTTTAAAGTTTTTGACTCTGATTTAAAATTATCCAGTATAACATGTTTCTCTCTTTTGCAAGAAAGAGAGATATTCATACTTGTTTTTATTAATTCTGTTTTTTTTTTTTTTAAAGATATCACGCTTCACCATGATTTCTTTATTTATGAATAAGGATGTGATGATTTTAATAGACTGCTTCTTAATTGATTTGCATTATGAAAATATGAATAGAAGTAATCATCAATAGACTTAGATAAATAAGAGTGTTTTCTTGACAGTAGTATATATCCAAAATATGATTATAAATAGTGTTTGCATCATTAAAATATGGCATCCGGCTTTGACTAAATCCATGAAGTTTTTATTCATTATCTTCTTCTGCATAGAAACAAAACATGTTAGTAATAATGAGGTTACTTGAAATTGTTTTTGTTTTCAAGTGTATGTTCTTTCTGAATTCAAGTATATCCAGTTACAAGCTTAGGTACTTGGGTACATCTAATGTAATGCATGATTATACATTATTGTGCAATATAACATGAATACTACTTGCTTAATCATCACACTATATATAAACTAATAACATGATATTTTTTAGAAACAATATATCACTACAATATTTACTGTCAATTAACGTGTCATATTATACAAGCATACTTTGTTGTTATGGTAATATTATAATTAATTACTTATGATACAAATGATTTGATACAACTACATATTGTACGATGATGTGTTTTATAATTGATGTATTGAAATATAAATTGTATTTGTTAACAGCTTGACAGTGCTAAAAAGTCGTTGTACATTGACATTTTTGTCTTTTGAATATGTATTATATGCAATTATATATTGTTATTATATGAATGATTTATATTACAGTAAAATATTAATGTTACACGCGGTTGTCATACTATTTGTATACAATAATTTTTTAAATTAAAGTAACCAACGTTTTGTTGAAATAAATATTTGACAGTTATATGGCCAAAATTTAATAAATTATGAAGGTGGACATAACAATACTATAAGCAACTAAATCGCACTTCCTGTAATTTTACATAATCAAAATTACTGCTTTTATTGCACATATATATTGATTGTGTCAGTTGTCACAGCAAGCTGGTTATTCATTGTCTATTGTCTGATATTCTTTTGCTTGCATTTGCTATTGAACAGTTATTTTTATTCACATATGTAAGTGAGGTATATTATATTTGTTAGAGTGTGTGAATTTCATGAGTATATATAATAATGTATTCTGATAGTATGTAATAAATTAGCCTATTATAACATTGATTAAGAATAAGATGGTGGGTTTAAGTCACAACGTACCATGAGAGTAAGATATCGGGTTCGTGTCCTGATGATCCATGATGATAAGAGTTGGATAATTTGAGTCCCAATTTAGTATGGCCTAACAGACCTTTATATTGGTAAGGCATTGAATTTGAGTCTCAATATGCCATTGATGATATAATGATAACTAAGAAACATGATGTGTTTTTCATGAAAAACACATGAAGCTTGTCCCACTTGATTTGCTCCATTCTTGAAGTGAATGTTGTAGCAGTGCATAATAAGTCAAATGAAGACAAGTGGTTGATGAATGAACATTGATGTGACAAATGAAAAAATAATAATAGTCATCATTATGATAATTATAAAACGAGAGAACAATAATGGTTCTCAAAATATATCCTTCAAAAGGTTAAGGCAATGTTTACCATTAAATTGGTATGAAAAAAATAATAAAGCACGTCGCTATGATTATACTCCATTCTTTGAAGAAAATGTGACTTGTGATAAACATTGAGAATGCAGACTCATTCCTAAAGGTGAATGTGGCAATATGTGATAAAAGTAATGACTAAAGACACGCAATGCATGATTGGACGAATACCACACAACTCACCTCTAAGGGAGGTTTGAGTGAAATAAAGAGAATAAATATTATTGTGTGGTTACATGAATATGTCATCGGTCGCGTACATGTAATATGCAAAAATATTTTGGCATGCCTTATAAAAGTTATTAAAGGCAAAATGATTTTGCTTATGATGATTTGACCATGACAATTATTATTATATGATTTTCTCCGTAAAGGAGATATTCACCATATAGATGGTGTGACAAAAGATCTTATAGTACAAAATCAATTAAGAGCTCCGAAAGAGCTAATTTGTTACTATCCGGATGGGTAAAATTATTCATGACATTAATATTGTAGTAAGCCTCAAAAGAAACTTTTTGAGTTTTAAATGTACAAGCCGAAGTGGTTGGCATATTGAGACTATAAATGAAAGGAAGATTGAATATCTTCAAATTACTATAATCATATCGGGTAAATATAAAAGGTTAACAACTTTTTTATTTGTTCTAATCAAGTATAAGCATGATGATGGAATCACATGCCACAAGTAAAGTAGAGGTTTACTAAAACAAATATTAGTTGGCATGACCGGTTGGCCATCCCGATTCAATTATGATACGAAAATTAATTGAGAATTCACGTATATTGAAGAAATAGAAGATTCTTCAAGAATTCTCTTGTGCTGCTTATTCTCATGATATACCAGTTAAGGTTAAGATTGAATCTCTTGATTTCTAGAACGAATAAAAGGTGATAAATATATGGGCCCAGTCACCTTCCATGTGGACCATTTACTATTATATGATTTTAATAGAAACATCTATTGTATGGTCACATGTGCATTTGTTATTAACTTGTAGTTTGACTTTTGCAAGGTTGCTTACTCAAATTATCATAGCACAGTTCCAGAATATAAATATGGTGATATATCTTGATAATGTTGGTTTAAATCCAAGTTGGTTTAGCAGAAATTGTATGCTTCCAATTATAGCTACACCATTGGTTATGAGAACAAAACTCCCAAAACAAAATTTGGTATGAGATGTATTATTTAATATACAGCAGCACTTGTACGCATCTAGCCAAGTTATAAAAAGTTATCCCTATCACAATCGGTTCAGAGTCAGGAACAAAATAATTTTCATCTAAAAATATTGATGTGCTATATGATTTAATTATGCCACCACAATGTACAAAGACGGGTTCCCAAAAAAGGTTGGGAAATGTGTTGGTGGTTCCAACATTATGGGAAGAAAATGGGCAGCTAAGAAAGTGATACGTGGAATGAATTATTATGAATACATATAGATTCTCGTGCAAGAAAATATGAACTTGAAGTTCAAGTGATAATTCATTTGCAAATTATTGCCAGACGCATTTGCTGACCCAAAGCTAAATGTCATATTTCTGTTGCTGATGCTCCAAATAAAACAAAGCCCATGAGGGACAGAGTTTATGTCACGCAAGAAGCATAACAGACCAATCGGTTCCAAAGATAAAACTCCTTGAAGAAGGAGAGGAGAAAATGTTCAAGATGGTCCTAATAAGGAGGCAAGTGCTCTAGAAGAGCATCACGAAATAACACTTCATAAGACCTCATGAGAGAGGCTCAGGTACCTGAAAATAATGAGATCTCAATAAGTTATGTCTTTATTGAGTGATGATGGAACCGATGCAAAAATGATCGTCGACGATGTTGTTAATATAATGTAGCACTCAATATTATTAATATTGACGAGGATCTTGAGCTCAAATCTATCATGAAATTTGGACAGATAAATGATTGGCCAAAATGAAAAGATGCAATTCAAGCAAAATTGGCTTCACTCGAAAAACATGAAGTTTTCGGATCAGTAGTCCGAAATCCTGAAGGTGTCAAGCCAGTGGGGTACAAATAGGTTTTTGTGCGAAACCGAAATGAGAAAGGTGAAGTCGTAAGATATAAAGCACGACTTATGGCACAAAAGGGTTTTCGCAAAGGCCTGGTATTGATTATATGGAGACATATTCTCCTGTGGTAGATGCAATTATCTTCAGGCATCTAATAAATCTGGCAGTCCATGAAAAGCTTGATATGCGATTAATGGATGTTGTCACAGCATACTTATATGGCTCATTGGACAATGAAATTTTTATGAAAATTCCCGAAGGATTAAAAGCTCCTCAAACACATAAAAGTTCAAGGGAAACTTGTTCAAAAAAGCTTCAGAAATCCTTATACAGATTGAAGCAAGCAGGGAGGATGTGGTACAATCTCCTTAGCAAGTATTTGCTAAAGGAAGGATACAAAAATGACCCTATTTTCCCTTGTGTCTTTATTAAGAGGTCTGGATCTGAATTTGTCATCATAACGGTGTATGTTGATGACTTGAATATCATTGGCACTTCTAAAGAGCTTTCGAAGGCTGTAGAGTGTGTGAAGAAAGAATTTGAAATGAAAGATCTTGGTAAGACAAAATTTAGTCTTGGCCTACAAATTGAACATGTAACAAATGAAAATTGTCCATCAATCAACATACACTGAAAAGGTTTTAAAGCGATTTTACATGGATAATACATCTCCATTGAGTACCCCAATGGTTGTGAGGTCGCTTGATATAAATAAAGATCCATTTCGGCCTCAAGAAAATGATGAAGAGCTCGTTGGTGATAAAACTCCATATCTTAGTGCAATTGGGGCACTGATGTATCTTGCCAACAATACCCGACTAGATATTGCTTTTGCAGTAAGCTTATTAGCAAGATTCAGCTCCTCCCCAACAAGAAGACATTAGAATTGTGTTAGGATTGTTTTATTCTAATGAATTCAAGTCAGAAATGATGCGCTATGCCGATGAAGGTTATTTGTGTGATCCACATAAAGCCTGATCTCAAACAGACTATTTGTTATTTGTGCGTTCAATGAAACAAATAATAATTACCACATCTTCAAATCATGCTGAGATAATAGCTATTCATGAAGCTAGTCGGGAATGTGTTTGGTTGAGATCAATAACTCAGCATATTCAGGAAATGTATGATTTTCTTATGAAAAAAAGATAATCCAACTACACTATATGAAGAAAATCCTCCTTGCATTACTTAACTGAAAGGAGGATACATCAAAGGAGACAGAACAAAGCACATTTCGCCAAAGTTCCTTTTCACGCATGATCTTCAACAAAATGGTTAAATTAATATTCAACTGATTCGTTCATGTGAAAATTTTGCCGATTTGTTCACTAAGGCATTACCAACTTCAACATTTGAGAAGTTGAGACAGAAGATTGGAATGTGCCGTCTTCAAGAAATAAAGTGATATTTTCATTAGGGGGAGTAAGATACGCGTTGTACTCTTTTTCCTTCACTAAGATTTTTCCTACAGAATTTTTTCTTAGTAAGGTTTTAATGAGGCACATTATCTGTGGACATCCAAGGGGGAATGTTATAAAATTTAAATTATGGTGGATGTCTACTCTTCTCCATTATCTCCATAACTCATACTACTCTTATACTTTGGAATTATGATTGTAACTCCATAACTTCCTCCATGATCTTCCTCTCAAATGATTAATGACATGTTCAATGACATATTTTACAATAGCGATTCTTCACTTTTCATTCCTATATAAAGGCCTTGAAATAGATAAATAACATAACACAATTGAAGAAGAAATAAGAATCTCTCCTCTTTTTCTTTCTATTTCTCTTAGCTTGTTTTCCTTATTCTATATTGTTACTTTGAGCTATATTTTATAACAACCACGGACTAATATAACAAACTTCCGAACTTTCGTGTAAACAATAGCAAAGGAGTGGTGTGTAATGACTAAACTACTCCTCACTCAATAGGTTGTAAATCATAGCTGGCTGCTTCTCAAATAAAGGAGGAAGATAATATGTTGATAGTCAATGTAAAAATAATCCAAGTATTATAATTTGTCTGAATCGGGAAAAGCCAGAAGATTTGTATTGGGTCGAATACAATTAAGCAAGGTCGGGTCAAATAATCAAGCTGGATCGGGTGCCGTTGAGGTCGTGCTGACAGGCTTCTTGGGTCGGAGTCACGAAGTCAAACGGAGTTTTCAAAGAATGACGGTTAGTCCGGTCGATCAAGAAAGACCGCGTGATCGAGGATCGACCCTGGCCCTTATGTTTCGCCTCCTAACAGATGTTTTGCCTAGAATTTCGCTGCAACCTTTTATGTCATTATTTAAGGATCTTAAATGTATTAAATCCCACAATAAGTAGGGCTTTCCTTGTAATCAGTTCATAGTCTTTATTATGACCTTTGCACTTACCTATGTAAATTGAATGTAAGAGAACCCTTACACTAACCCATGCAAAGGAGGTCTGTTTATAAGCATAAGGCATATCTCCTTCGCAAAAGAGATTTTTTCTGAATAAAAAAGATAGACCCTCGTCTGATAAAAGAAAAGCATTCTCACTTGTTTATTATTTATGTGATTTATTATCTAGCCACAGTTTGATTGTTCTATTGCTCCATTCAATTCTAAATACTCAAGATTTGCCTTCATTCGATAGCAAAGAAATTTACAAATCCTTAACCCTATTATAAATTTAATTGTTATCCAATTTCTAGGGTAAACGGTTTGGCGCCCACCGTGGGGCTAAGGATATTAGTAAATTTTTTCTGATACATCCTTTTCTGAAGGCACAATTTTACACTTGTTCTTTGAAGAATTATCCGTTTTTGAGGAATCAAAATAATCATGGCACAGGCTCCCCCCCTCAGGAACGAAATTAATGACCAGGTAGAAAACAACAACTTGACCGGGCGTGAAATCCCGGCCGATGTTAACTCCCATGTGGCGGTCGAAGCCGCCCAAGCATCAGGCTCGGTACATAGTGTTTGAGGGGAGAACCGTTCAAGAATTCAACAAAGCGGGGAGGGCGAAATTAGCCTTAAAGTGATATTTGATATGTTGCAAGCTCAACAAGTGGCTATAGCTCAATTCCAAAGTCGCACCCGAAGCCCAGACCGAGCAGAGCGCACTACCCCTCAAGCAGCAACCGGACAGAATGAACCGATCATAATAACACCAGATGAAAGTGGTAAGGGATTCAATTCTGGACTCGCTAAAATGATAGAAGAATTAACCAGGCGAGTCGAATATGGTGAAAAGAGGATCGAAGCCAACGACAAAAAAGTTGAAACTTACAACTCAAGGGTAGATCAGATACCGGGAGCACCTCCGGTATTAAAGGGTTTAGATGCTAAAAAATTCATACAAAAACCATTCCCCTCCAATGCAGCCCCTAAACCAATCCCCAAAAAATTTCGCATGCCAGAAATTCCTAAATGCAATGGGACCTCAGACCCAAATGAACATGTAACAGCCTATACCTGATCCATAAAAGGGAATGACCTCGAGGACGACGAAATCGAGTCCGTTCTCTTAAAGAAATTCGGAGAAACCCTGTCCAAAGGAGCAATGACTTGGTATCACAATCTACCGCCGAACTCCATTGACTCCTTCGCCATGTTAGCAGATGCTTTTGTAAAAGCCCATGCAGGGGCTATAAAAGTTGAAACAAGGAAATCTGACTTATTCAAAGTCAGACAGCACGACGGTGAAACACTAAGGGAATTCGTTTCTCGTTTCCAAATGGAACGGATGGATCTGCCACCGGTTACCGACGACTGGGCAGTACAAGCTTTCACTCAAGGGCTAAACATTGGCAGTTCTGCCGCATCAAGGCAGCTAAAACAAAGTTTGATCGAATACCCGGCCATCACATGGGCAGATATCCACAATCGATATCAATCTAAAATCAGAATAGAAGATGATCAGGTCGGAATTGCCTCGATCTCTTCCTATGCAGTTAGAATTCCTGACCGACCTCGAATAGACAATTTCCCAGAATCGAGGTCAAACCGAGATAGGCATCGACCATATCCAGAAGATCGACGGCTCTTGCCAAGAGGATTCAAAACTCAGCGACATGAGAGTATGAACGACAGGAGCCAAAAGAACAGAAGGCCATTACCGAAGGGAAATTTCGTGAAAGGCAATGCTCGACAAGAAGCACCCCGGTTGTCCGAGTACAATTTCAATGTGGATTCCGCAACTTTGGCTTCATCCATCGGCCGCATCAAAGACACCAGATGGCCGAGACCTCTCCAAATCGATCCCACCAAAAGAGACCCTAGTCTTATATGCAAGTATCATGGCACTCATGGCCATAAAACCGAAGATTGCAGACAGCTAAGAGAGGAGGTTGCCCGATTGCTTGAGAATGTGCATCTTCGAGAGTTCCTTAGCGACCGGGCAAAAGCTCATTATGAGAACAAAGATCGGCCAACTGGTCAAAGGGAACCAAAACATGTTATCAACATGATAATTGGGGGGTAGACACACCCCAGGTACCGGTATTAAAGCGTACCAAAATCTCCATCACCCGGGAAAAATGGACTCGAGATTACGAATCCGTGGAGACTTTAAGCTTCAGCAAAAGGGAAATCGAAGATCTAGCGCAACCTCACAACGATGCGTTAGTAATATCAGTGATGGTACACGACACCCAAGTAAAACGCGTCCTTATCGATCCTGGAAGCTCGACCAATATAGTTCGCTCTTGGGTCATCGAATAGTTGGGATTGACTAATCAAGTTGTGTCAGAAGTACGGGTGCTCAATGGTTTCAACATGGCAACAGAGACAACTAAGGGGGAAATAACGTTGATGATGAACGTAGCCGGCACTACCAGGGCAACAAGATTTTGTGTGATCGAAGGGGATATGAGGTATAATGCCTTACTCGGAAGACCCTGGATTCATGACATCGGAGCAGTGCCTTCGACCTTGCACCAGATGCTTAAGTTCCCCTCTGCCGAAGGAATCACCACCGTCTATGGAGAACAACATGCGGCAAGAGAGATGTTTGCAATAGAAGAAGCGACCTCTAAGCCAATCGATCACCGACAACAGACCAAATAGCAATTACAAGCGCCTCCCCCGATCGATGAAATTGAGGGAAGGCAACCCATCGAAGACGACTTCATGATTTCCCGATCTTTTGTTGCTCCCGATGAATCCGATGCAACCAAATCAACAATTGAAGAACTGGAGCAAATATCAATCCGTCACGATGCGCCTGACCGAAAGGTATACCTGGGCTCGGGATTGAACTCCGAGCTCAGGGACAAATTAATTTCCTTCCTTACCGCTAATGAAAGTTCTTTTGCTTGGTCCCATCTAGATATGGCAGGCATACCATCGGAGATCGCGACACACAAATTGAGCGTCGATCCGAAATTCCGGCCGGTCAAGCAGAAAAGAAGACCCCAATCCGAAGTCAAACAGGACTTCATTCATGACGAGGTAACCAAACTTCTAAACATAGGATCCATTCGAGAAGTAAAATACCCTGAATGGATAGCTAACGTAGTGGTAGTACCAAAAAAGGGTAACAAACTCAGAATGTGCATAGACTATAAGGATTTAAATAAAGCCTGCCCTAAGGATTCTTTTTCGCTACCCAATATCGATCGAATGCTCGATGCCACAGCTGGTCACGAGGCTTTAAGTTTCCTCGATGCTTATTCTGGATACAACCAGATACGAATGGATGAGGACGATCAAGAAAAAACGTCCTTCATCACTAAATATGGCACCTATTGCTATAATGTGATGCCATTNTTTTAAGGAAGTACAACATGAAGTTGAATCCAGAAAAGTGCGCGTTCGGAGTGGGCTCCGGAAAATTTCTCGGATTCATAGTCTCGAACAGAGGGATAGAGATCAATCCGGACAAAATTAAAGCTATCGAAGATATAAAGGTTATCGACAGCGTTAAAGCCGTGCAGAAACTCACAGGCCGGATCACTGCGTTAAGCCAATTCATATCCCGATCATCGGACAGGAGCCACCGGTTCTTCAACCTACTAAAGAAAAAGAATGAATTTTCATGGGGACCAGAATGCCAGCAAGCTTTGGAAGAACTCAAAAGGTATCTTTCCAACCCACCCTTATTACATACTCCCAAAACGGGCGAGTTATTGTACCTTTATCTAGCTGTGTCCGAGGTGGCGGTAAGCGGGGTCCTAGTTCGTGAAGAACAGGGTACTCAGTTCCCAGTGTATTATGTTAGTAGAACGTTAGGAGAGGCTGAAACCAGATATCCACATCTAGAGAGGCTGGCCCTGGCTTTGTTAAGTGCTTCTAGGAAGTTAAAACCGTACATTCAAAGCCATCCTATTTTCGTGGTGACGACCTACCCGCTTAAGAATGTCATGCACAAACCTGAACTGTCAGGTCGGTTGGCCAAATGGGCCATCGAAGTCAGCGAATACGACATCCAATATCGACCTCGAACTTCAATAAAATCACAAGTTCTAGCCGATTTCATCGCCGACTTCACACCATCACTCATTCCCCATGTCGAGAGGGAACTCTTGATTAAATCGGGAACTCCTTCGGGAATATGGACCCTTTTCACGGATGGAGCCTCCAATTCAAAGGGCTCTGGTCTAGGAATCGTTTTAAAACCTCCAACCGGAGACACGATCAGACAATCTATCAAAACCATAAAATTGACTAACAATGAAGCCGAGTATGAGGCTATGATTGCAGGGCTCGAACTGGCCAAGAACCTGGGAGCAGAGATAATAGAAGCCAGATGCGATTCTCTCCTTGTAATCAATCAAATAAACAGAACTTTCGAAGTCAGGGAAAGTCGAATGCAGAGGTACGTAGACAAACTTCAAACTACTCTACACAGGTTTAAAGAATGGAACTTGCAGCACATTCCGAGAGATCAAAACAGTGAAGCCGATGCTCTTGCGAACTTGGGATCAGCATTCGACGACGAAGGCGACTCCAATAAGGTCGTACAGTTGATGAGATCGGTAGTGGAAGAGGGCCATGCCGAGGTTAACTCGACAAGCCTAACATGGGATTGGAGGAATAAATACATAGAATACCTCAGATCGGGAAAAACCCCGCTCGACCCCAAAGAATCGAGAGCTTTGCGCACAAAGGCAGCACGATTTTGTTTGACCAATGACGGGACCCTTTACAGAAAAACTATTGGGGGACCCTTGGCCATATGTCTCGGACCAGGGGACACCGAATATATTCTGAGAGACATACACGAAGGAGCCTGTGGCAACCATTCAGGCTCAGACTCATTGGTGCGGAAGGTAATCCGAGCGGGGTATTATTGGGCCGATATGGAAAAAGATGCAAAAGAGTTCGTACGCAAATGTGACAGGTGTCAGAGGCATGCGCCGATCATCCATCAACCAGCCGAAACATTGCACTCGGTCCTGTCACCTTGGCCGTTCATGAAATGGGGAATGGACATAGTAGGACC
>MCJB01002008.1:0-16377 GCA_002018475.1 Nicotiana obtusifolia
GACTACGAGGTAGCTGTTGGCGTCCGCAGCCCCGTATCTCTTTTATCTTGTTATTTCCAGTATCTTCGAACAATATTGCCAAGATATTGTATTAGTAATCTTATTATTAGGATTTTCATTAGTTGCTCATTACTTTGTGACACCCCGGTTCGGGCTGTAGTTGGGATGGTTCGCTGTATTTTGTCGCAAATTGCTGTTATTAAACCGTACTTATATTATTTTTGTATTGTTTAACTGTTTGAATGAAGTTTAGTTGAATTGGCTAGCCTTGTCTTCATGAGAGGCACCATCACGATCATGGTTGGGATTTTGGGTCGTGACAGCTTGGTATCAGAGCCTAGGTTACATAGGTCTCACGAGTCATGAGCGGGTTTAGTAGATTCTTGCGGATCGGTACGGAGACGTCTGTACTTATCTTCGAGAGGCTGCGGAACCTATTTAGGAAAATTCCATATTCTTGAAATTCTTGTCATGCAAACTTGTTTATCCGATTACTAAAACTTCTGCTAACCTGTTCTCCCACAGATGGTGAGGCCGCGAACTACTGGACGAGGTGGACGACCACCAGTGCCACCCACTGAGGCCACCAGAGGCCGTGGACGCGGTCGTGGTCGTGGTAGACGCAGAGCGGCGAGGGAAGCATCTGTTGAGCCACCAGCTGCCCCAGCTCAGGAACAGGCTCCAGCAGCACCAGTTCAGGCACCAGCTGTGCCTATCGCTATTTCAGGTCTTCAGGAGACCTTGGCTCAGATATTATCTATTTGCACTAGCCTGGCTCAGGCGGTTTCAGCCACCACAGCGACCACTACTTCACAGGCCGGGGGAAGCAATCAGACTCCAGTTGCTCGTACGCCTGAGCAGGTAGTGCAGGGACTTCAGATGCCGGGGGCACCTCCAGCCCAGCCAGCTGCACCAGCTCAGGAATTCATAGTACCAGTTATGCCAGATGATGAGCAGCGTCGCCTTGAGAGGTTTGGCAGACTCCAGCCTCCATCATTCAGTGGTGCTGAGGGCGAGGATGCCCAAGGTTTTCTTGATAAGTGTCAGCGAATGCTCCGGACAGCCGGGATTCTTGAGTCTAGTGGTGTGGCATTCACCACCTTTCAGTTTACGGGAGCTGCCTTTAATTGGTGGGAGGCGTATGAAAGGCGTAGGCCGGTTGATGCAGCGCCCCTTACTTGGCAACAATTCTTCGCTCTCTTCTTGGAGAAGTATGTGCCGCAGTCCCGCAGAGAGGAGCTGTGCAGACAGTTTGAATGGCTGCGACAGGGGGATATGACTGTCTCACAATATGAGTCAAGATTTTCTGAGTTGGCTCGACATGCCGTCTGGATGGTACCGACAGATCGTGAAAGGATCAGGAGGTTTGTGGATGGCCTTAACTATCATCTCCGTATCCTCATGACCAGGGAGAGAGTATTGGGTGCTACCTTCGAAGAGGTGGTTGATATAGCTCGCAAGATTGAGATGCTTCGTCGTCAGGAGCGAGAGGAGAGGGAGGCTAAGAGGCCTCGAGGATCGGGCAGTTACAGTGGTGCTCCTTCGAGGGGCCAGTTTCAGCAGGGTAGAGGCCGTTCCTTCAGGCCTGCTCAGCCAGCCCGTCCAGATTATCGTGGGGCATCTGCAGGTCATGGTTATCATGGGTTGCAGCAGGGTCAGTCATCACTCGGCGCCCTTCCAGCCCATGCTCCGTTGGCCCAGGGTCCTTCTATGTCGAGTGCATTTGCTAGAGCACCAGGGAGCTGTTATGAGTGTGGCGAGATGGGCCACTTGCGGAGGCAGTGTCCTCACTTTGCTGCTAGATCGTCCCAACCGAGGGGTCAGCCCTCGAATTCTGCTCTAGCTACCTTACCACTAGCCCAGCCAACTAGGGGTGGAGGTCAGGCAGCCAGAGGTTGCCCTAGAGGAGGAGGTCGAGCAGGCGGTGGCCAGGCCCGATTCTACGCTATTCCAGGCAGGACGGATGCTAGTGCTTCAGATGCCGCTATTACAGGTATTGTTCAGTCTGCCACAGAGATGCCTCTGTATTATTTGATCCCGGTTCCACTTATTCATATGTGTCCTCATATTCTGCTCATTATTTGAGTACGCCCCGGGAGTTTCTTGCTTTACCTGTTCATGTGTCTACCCCGGTAGGCGACACTGTTGTCGTAGACCATGTGTATCGGTCGTGTGTAGTAACTATTGGGGGTCTGGAGACCCGAGTGGACCTATTGCTACTAAGCATGGTAGATTTTGATGTCATTTTGGGCATGGATTGGCTATCTCCATGTCGTGCTATTTTAGACTGTCATGCTAAGACAGTTACTTTGGCTATGCCGGGTGTGCCGCGGATCGAGTGGCGTGGCGTGACTGATTATATTCCTAGTAGGGTGATATCATACTTGAAAGCCCAGCGTATGGTTGGGAAGGGTTGCCTTGCATACCTAGCGTTTGTGAGGGATGTTGGAGCTGAGACTCCAAGCATCGATTCTGTTCTAGTTGTGCGGGATTTTCCTGATGTATTTCCTGCAGACCTGCCGGGCATGCCACCGGACAGGGATATTGATTTTGGCATTGACCTGGTGCCGGGCACTCAGCCCATCTCTATTCCACCGTATCGTATGGCACCAGCAGAGTTGAAGGAGTTGAAAGAGCAACTTCAGGAACTCCTAGATAAGGGGTTCATTCGGCCTAGTGTGTCACCTTGGGGTGCACCGGTTCTATTTGTGAAAAAGAAAGATGGCACGATGAGAATGTGCATCGATTATAGGCAACTGAACAAGGTAACAATCAAGAACAAATATCCTTTGCCTCGCATCGATGATTTATTTGACCAGCTTCAGGGAGCACGAGTGTTCTCTAAGATTGATCTCCGTTCAGGATATCACAGTTAAAGATCAGGGATGCAGATATTCTTAAGACTGCTTTCCGGACTAGATATGGCCACTATGAGTTTCTTGTTATGTCTTTCGGGCTAACNGTCTTGCGGATCAGTACGGAGACGTCTGTACTTATCTTCGAGAGGCTGCGGAACCTTTTTAGGAAAACTCCAAATTCTTGAAAACTCTTGTCGTGCGAACTTGTTGATCCGAGTACTAAAACTTCTGCTATCCTGTTCTCTCACAGATGGTGAGGCCACGAACTACTAGACGAGGTGGACAACCACCAATACCAACCACTGAGGCCACCAGAGGCCGTGGACGCGGTCGTGGTCGTGGTAGAGGCAGAGCAGCGAGGGCAGCATCTGTTGATCCACCAACTGCCCCAGCTCAAGAACAGGCTCCAGCAGTCCCAGTTCAGGCACCAGTTGTGCCTGCAGCTATTCCAGGTCTTCAGGAGACCCTGGCTCAGATATTATCTGTTTGCACTGGCCTGGATCAGGCGGTTTCAGCCACCACAGCCGCAACTACTTCACAGGCCGGGGGAGGCAATCAGACTCCAGTTGCCCGTACGCCTGAGCAGGTAGTGCAGGGACTTCAGATGCCGGGGCACCTCCAGCCCAGCCGGTTGCACCACCTCAGGAGTACGTAGTACCGGTTATGCCAGACGATGAGCAACGTCGTCTTGAGAGGTTTGGTAGACTCCAGCCTCCGTCATTCAGTGGTGCTGAGGGCGAGGATGCCCAAGGTTTTCTTGACAAGTGCCAGAGAATGCTCCGGACAGCCGGGATTCTTGAGTCTAGTGGTGTGGCATTTACCACATTTCAATTCACGGGAGCTACCTTTAATTGGTGGGAGTTGTATGAGAGACGTAGGCCGGTTGATGCAGCGCCCCTTACTTGGCAACAGTTCTCCACTCTTTTCTTGGAGAAGTATGTGCGGCAGTCCCACAGAGAGGAGCTGCGCAGACAGTTTGAGTGGCTGCGACAGGAGGATATGACGGTGTTACAGTACGAGTCGAGATTTTCTGAGTTGGCTCGACATGCTGTCTGGATGGTTCCGACTGATCGTGAAAGGATCAGGAGGTTTGTGGATGGCCTTAACTACCCTCTCCGTATTCGTATGACCAGGGAGAGAGTATTGGGTGCTACTTTCGAGGAAGTGGTCGATAGAGCTCGCGAGATTGAGACGGTTCGCCGTCAGGAGCGAGAGGAGAAGGAGGCTACGAGGCCTCGAGGATCGGGTAATTTCAATGGTACTCCTTCGAGAGGCCAGTTTCAACAAGGTAGAGGCTGTTCATTCAGGCCTGCTCAGTCAGTAAGCCCAGGGTATAATGGGGCATCTGCAGGTCGTGGTAATTATGGGTTGCAGCAGGGCCAGTCAATACTTAGCGCCCTCCCAGCTCATTCTCTGTCAGCCCAGGGTCCTTCTAGACCGAGTGCATCTGCTAGAGCACCGGTGATCTGTTTTGAGTGTGGCGAGATGGGCCACATGTGGAGGAAATGTCCTCGTCGTAGTGCCGGATCGTCCCAGCAGAGGGACCAACCCTCGACTTCTGCTCCAATTATCACCCGCGCAGCCAGCTAGGGGTGGCGGTCAGGCAGCCAGAGGTCGCCCTAGAGGGGGAGGTCGAGCAGGTGGTGGCCAGGCTCGATTCTATGCTATTCCAGCCAGGACAGACGCTAGTGCTTCTGATGTCGTTATTATAGGTATTGTTTCAGTCTGCCACAAGGATGCCTCTATATTGTTTGATCTCGGTTTCACTTATTCATATGTATCTTCATATTTTGCTCATTATTTGGGTACGCCCCGTGAGCTTCTTGCTCTACCGGTTCATGTGTCTACCCCGATGGGTGACACTGTTGTTATAGACCGTGTGTATCAGTCGTGTGTAGTAACTATTGGGGGTCGGGAGACCCGAGTTGATTTGTTGCTATTAAGCATGGTAGATTTTGATGTTATTTTGGGCATGGATTGGTTATCTCCATGTCGTGCTATTTTAGACTGTCATGCTAAGACAGTTACTTTGGCTATGCCGGGTGTGCCGCGGCTCGAGTGGCGTGGCTTGACTGATTATATTCCCGGTAGGGTGATATCATATTTGAAAGCCCAACGTATGGTTGGGAAGGGTTGCCTTGCATACCTAGCATTCGTAAGGGATGTTGGAGCTGAGGCTCCAAGCATCGATTTTGTTCCAGTTGTGCGGGATTTTCCCGATGTATTTCCTGAAGACCTGCCGGGCATGCCGCCGGACAGGGATATTGATTTCGGTATTGACCTAGTGCCGGGCACTCAGCCCATCTCTATTCCACCGTATCGTATGGCACCAGCAGAGTTGAAAGAATTAAAGGAGCAACTTTAGGAACTCCTAGATAAAGGGTTTATTCGCCCTAGTGTGTCATCTTGGGGTGCACCAGTTCTATTTGTGAAAAAGAAAGATGGCACGTTGAGAATGTGCATCGATTATAGGTAATTGAACAAGGTAACAATCAATAACGAATATCCCTTGCCTCGCATCGATGATTTATTTGACCAGCTTCAGGGAGCACGAGTGTTCTCTAAGATTGATCTCCATTCAGGATATCACCAGTTAAAGATCAGGGATGCATATATTCTTAAGACTGCGTTCCGGACTAGATATGGCCACTATGAGTTTCTTGTTATGTCTTTCGGGCTAACCAATGCTCCAGCAGCGTTCATGCAGTTAATGAACAATGTATTTCGGCCTTATCTGGATTCGTTCGTGGTGGTATTTATTGATGATATTCTGGTGTACTCGCGTAGCCAGGAAGAGCACGCAGAACATCTGCGAGTTGTATTACAGAGATTGAGGGAGGAGAAGCTTTATGCAAAATTCTCCAAGTGTGAGTTTTGGCTCAATTCAGTGGCTTTCTTAGGGCACGTGGTGTCCAGCGAGGGTATACAGGTTGATCCAAAGAAGATAGAGGCGGTTTAGTGTTGGCCTAGACCGTCCTCAGTCACCGAGATTCGTAGCTTTCTCGGGTTGGCAGGCTATTATCGCCGGTTTGTTCAGGGTTTCTCATCCGTTGCGTCGCCCTTGACCAAATTGACCCAGAAGGGTGTTCCATTTGTATGGTCGGACAAATGTGAGGAGAGCTTTCAAAAGCTCAAGACAGCCTTAACCACAGCTCCAATATTGGTTCTACCATCAGCCTCAGGTTCATATACCGTATATTGTGATGCCTCAAGAATTGGGATCGGTTGTGTATTAATGCAGGAGGGTAGAGTTATTGCTTATGCTTCTCGTCAGTTGAAGCCTCATGAGAAGAACTATCCCGTGCATGATTTGGAGCTGGCTGCCATAGTTCATGCTTTAAAGATTTGGAGGCATTACTTGTATGGCGTATCTTGTGAGGTATTTACTGATCACCGTAGCCTTCAACATCTGTTCAAGCAAAAGGATCTAAATTTGAGGCAGCGGAGATGGCTGGAATTGCTCAAGGATTACAATATTACGATATTATACCATCCGGGAAAGGCCAACGTAGTGGCTGATGCTTTGAGCCGAAAGGCGGTGAGTATGGGGAGCTTGGCATACATTCCTGTTGGAGAGAGACCTCTCGCAATCGATGTCCAGACCTTGGCCAATAGGTTTGTGAGATTAGACATCTCGGAATCCAATCGGGTGTTGGCTTGCATGGTTTCTCGATCTTCGTTATATGATCGCATCAGGGAGCGTCAGTATGACGATCCCTATTTGCTTGACCTTAAAGACAGAGTCCAGCATAATGATGCTAAAGATGTGACCATCGGCGACGATGGAGTGCTGAGGATGCAGGGCCGGATTTGTGTACCCAATGTGGATGGGCTCTGCGAGAGTTGATTCTGGAGGAGGCCCATAGCTCACGGTATTCTATTCATCCGGGTGCCGCAAAGATATACCAGGATTTGAAGCAACATTATTGGTGGAGAAGGATGAAGAAGGATATTGTGGGATTCGTAGCTCGGTGTCTCAACTGTCAGCAAGTAAAATATGAACATCAGAGGCCGGGTGGCTTGCTTCAGCAGATCGCTATTCCCGAGTGGAAATGGGAGCGGATCACTATGGACTTTGTTGTTGGACTCCCATGGACTTTGAAGAAGTTCGATGCTATTTGGGTGATTGTGGATCGGCTGACCAAGTCCGCGCACTTCATTCCTGTGTGTACTACCTATTCTTCCGAACGGTTGGCAAAGATTTATATCCGAGAGATTGTCCGGCTGCACGGTGTTCCAGTTTCTATCATTTCAGATAGAGGTACGCAGTTCACTTCGCAATTCTAGAAAGCCGTGCAGAGGGAGTTGGGTACTCAGGTGGAATTAAGCACAGCATTTCATCCGCAGACGGATGGGCAGTCAGAACGTACCATTCAGATACTGGAGGACATGTTGCGTGCATGTGTTGTTGATTTCGGAGGTTCATGGGATGAATTTCTACCAGTCAAGTATTCAGATGGCTCCGTATGAGGCTCAGTATGGGAGGCGTTGTAGATCTCCGGTTGGTTGGTTCGAGCCCGGTGAAGCTAGGCTATTGGGGACTGACTTGGTTCAGGATGCTTTAGAGAAGGTGAAAACAATCCAGGAGAGGCTCCGTACAGCACAATCGAGGCAAAAGAGTTATGCTGATAGGAAGGTTCGAGATGTGTCTTACATGGTTGGCGAGAAGGTCTTGCTGAAGGTTTCGCCCATGAAAGGTGTTATGAGATTCGGAAAGAAAGGGAAATTAAGTCCTCGGTTCATTGGGCCGCTTGACGTACTTCGGAGGATCGGGGAGGTGGCTTATGAGCTTGCTTTGCCACCCAGTCTGTCGAGTGTTCACCCAGTATTTCATGTTTCTATGCTCCGGAAGTATATTGGAGACCCGTCTCATATTTTGGACTGCAGCACGATTCAGTTGGATGATAATTTGACCTATGAGGTGGAGCCAGTGGGATTTTGGATCATCAGGTTCGGAAGATGAGGTCCAAGGAGATAGCTTCAGTGAAAGTTCAATGGAGAGGTCGGTTCGCGGAGGAGGCTACCTGGGAAACCAAGCGGGAGATGCAGAGCAGATACCCTCACCTATTTGAGACTACAGGTATGTTTCTTGACTCGTTCGAGGACGAATGTTTGTTTAAGTGGGGGAGAATGAGACGACCCAACTAGTCGTCTCGTGAGTTACCGCTCCGTTCTCCCCATTTCTGCTTTATTATGCTTCGCTATCCGTATTTTATGTAATCACGTTGAATGGTTTGCGTTCGGAGTAGATTTGGTAAGAAATGAGACACTTAGTCTCTTTCAAGAAGGTTTAAGTTGTAAAAAGTCAACCGGATGTTGACTTTTGAGTTAGAGGGCTCGGATGTGAATTCCGACGATTTGATTAGTTTTGGGAGATGATTTATGACTTAGGAGTGTGATCGGAATTGATTTTGGAGGTCCCGTGTAGAATTAGGCTTGAATTGGTAGAGTTAGTATTTTGGCGATTTCCGGTTGTTAGGCGAGATTTTGATCCAAGGGTCGGAATGGAATTCCGAGAGTTGCTATAGCTTTGAAAAAGTTCATAGGTCCGTTATGTCATTTATGACTTGTGTGCAAAATTTGAGGTCAATCGGACTCAATTTAATAGGTTTCGGCATCGAATGTAGAAGTTGGAATTTAATAGTTTCATTAGGCTTGAATTGGGGTATGATTCGTGTTTTTAGTATTGTTGGATAATATTTAAGGCCTCGACTAATTCCGTAATATGTTTTAGGACTTGTTGGTATATCCGGACGGGGTCCCGAATGGCTCGGGTGAGTTTTGGGTGGTTAAACGGACTATTTCATCTTTGGAAAATATGAAAAAAATTGCAGAAAATTGCAGAAAATTGCAGAAAAACTGGTGCGTGCAGTCCAGTTTGGAAGCTCATATCATGCAATCTATAAGGAATCAGAAAAATTGCAAAACATCAAATTTGTAGCCCTTTGAATCTAGTTTCCAGAATGATAAACCATCAATCATTTGGACATATATACAGAATGTTACGGTAGTTTAAAATTGACTGTTACTGCTGTTGTTTTCCAGGCAGTAAGCATGGCAGAAATTTCTGCTGCACTGGACCGACTTTGGAAGCTTATATCTCATAATTTGTAAGAAATTTGGAGATGATCCAAAAATAAAAGTTGTAGACCTTGTATTCTAGTTTCCATAAAGTTAAACCATTCATAATTTGGATATTCTATGAGAATTTGATGATTGATCGAAGTTGGCTGGTGGAGCAGTTTTGACAGAATTTCTTGATGCACTTTAGAAGCTAATATCTCGGAATATATAAAGAGTTATGTAGTGTACAACCTATCAAATGAAAGATCTTCAAGTCTAGTGTCTAAATCTGCAAACCGTTGCTCATTTGGATATCTTCACAAGGAGTTATGAGCGTTTTAATAGATGGTGTACGGCAAGGGAAAAATGATAAGAGGATGTACAACCTGCACAGCGCAAGGTACAACTCCATGAAGCCTGGGCAGAATGTTTTAAGCCTTATTTTGGGTATATTTTCACCCATAGTTGCTCATTTTTTGAGGTTCTTGAAAGAAATTAACGAGGGATTCAAGGAGAATCGATTGGAGGTAAGAATTTTGGACCTAAAACTCCTTTATATTGTGAAATCCACTTAGAAAATCATTGAAGTCTTGCTAAAAATGGAAGAAATAGGGCTTGGGATTATAAAATTTTAATTGGGTATTTGGAGGACCATTTGGGGCAGGATTTGAGAACTTTTGATATGTACGAACTCGTGGGGAGATAAGGAACCCGTTGATGTAAAAATTTTTGAACTTCGAGAAGTGGGCCCGGGGCTCGGGTTTGCTAATTTCGGGATTTCGTGGTATTTTTGATTGTTTTTGCTTGGGCTTTGTTCCTTTAACATATTGTGACGTATTTGTTCTGAATTTGGATAGATTCGACGCACGTGAAGGCCAATTTGAAGGGCAAAGGCGTCGTGGACTAAGGATTTAGCCGGTTTGAGGTGAGTAATGATCTTAAATGATGTTATGAGGGTTTGAAACCCCGGATTTGCACATCGTAGTGCTATATTGAATTGAGACTCGCGCTCGATGATGAGCGTGGGGTCGTTTACTACTGGGTATTGTGACTTGGTCCGACCCGATTGATAATTTTAATATGCAATTGATTGAAACTTACGTATTATCATCATGATTTGGGATGATTGCCATATTTGGGCTTCTTGCCGGTTATATAAACCCTTCAAGGGTATTATTTGGGCTTCTTGCCGGTTATGTGAATCCTTCAGGGGTATTATTTGGGCTTCGTGCCGGTTATGTGAACCCTTCAGGGGTAATTTATCACTGTTTTCTAACTGATTTGATTCATTTCTTAAACTCAGTTTTGAAATTTAAATGACTTTTCAAATGATATAAATGGATCGGATGGCACGCCGCCACGGGATTTGATATAAATGGATCGGGTGGCACGCCGCCACGAAATATGATAAATTGGATCGGGTGACACGCCGTCACGAGATATTGCGCTACTGCACCCCCCACAGTAAGCGCCGGGTACCCATGGGAACGGGTGACACGCCGTCACGAGATATGACTTGGCCAGTCATGATATTTTCTTTTACTTCATGTTGTTGACTTGATTATTAACATGTTTTACTGTTTCATTATGGATTGTTGTATGCCTTATGTGTTTCCTTACTCTCAGTTGTTATTTATAATTATTACTCACTGAGTTGGAAGTACTCACATTACTCCCTGCACCATGTGTGCAGATTCAGGCGTTATCGGTTTCGCTCCGAGACATTGATTACTACTGTCAAAGCGGCAATTCAGAGACTACGAGGTAGCTGTTGGCGTCCGCAACCCCGTATCTCTTTTATCTTGTTATTTCCAGTATCTTCGAACAATTGTGCCAAGATATTATATTAGTAATCTTATTATTAGGATTTTGATTAGTTGCTCATGACTTTGTGACACCCCAGTTTGGGCTGTAGTCGGGATGATTCACTGTATTTTGTCGCAAATTGCTATTATTAAACCGTACTTATATTATTTTTGTATTGTTTAACTGTTTGAATGAAGTTTAGTTGAATTGGCTAGCCTTGTCTTCATGAGAGGCGCCATCACGATCATGGTTGGGATTTTGGCTATCTTAAAAAAATTAGCCAATATGTTTAAAAGAATGTAATTTTCTAAATTAGAATACACTATAATAAAATTGCTCCAAGTCTTGGAATTCCATCACAAGTTCATAATTCTTGTCTTCTTATTATTTTCTGTAAATTTATTCTTTGAGCAAAAATACTACACTTAATTACTAGTTTCTGATTAATTCAAATTTCAAGATTTAAATCTAATTTTAAACTTTGAAACTAATTCAAAGTTTGAAAAAATATTACAAGTTTTTTAATTCTAAGTTTGAACTTTGAAACAAATTAAACATTTCAAATATATATGTACAAAGTTATTAATATTTTGTTATTATATTTTCAAAAACTTAAAATTATCCATCACTATAATTGAAAGACAAACAATATATATATATATATATATATATATATATATATATATACCGAAAAAATTGTGATACCGGTAGCCGGTGCCTGTTACGAACCGGCTTCCACCAAAGAGGACAGGCGGTCCCGGACCGGTAAGACCGGTTGGGTCCGGTCTTGAGGCCTTCCGATACTGGACCGGACCGGAACCGGACCACTGGCCCCCCTTTGTTTCTAGTGGTTCTCCACTTTAATTCAGTAATTGTATTCAAAGTTGTTGTCATACTGTAGCATATTTTTTTGGTTCTTTTTTGTAACTGAAATTCCGTTTGTTATGGCTTAAAATAGGTTACACAGTTGGAAGGAGTCTTATTAAAAGAGGAGTGGAGAAAAAATAGGAAAAAAATGTAACTAATCCCCTAATTTAAGGCACTAATATTGGATTGTATATAATTTGTAAGCAGTCCTTATTTAAAGTGGGTAATATACAAAATTAGGATAATTTTGGTGTATAAGTTTCAAATATTGTATAGGAAAGAAAAAATCTGTATCCATAATCAACTTAGACAAAGCCCACAAAGAAAGCTATTTCATAACAACACCAACATTTCATAATAATACATATGTTGTGCTAAACAACCCAATCGAACACACAAAAATATTATTGCGGCGACAACCTGATCCCATGATCATACAATTGTTGCATTAAGCAACCCGATCCTTAACATAATATTGTTGTGGCGACAATCCGATCCATATACCAATTCACAAAAGAAATGCAACGACCCAACCAATGTAGCGAGGTTCATAGTAAACTATCGAGGAGGAAAACTAAGTAATTTATTAAGGAAAAGATGAATACGAAAATGTCAGGACCGTAACCCCGAACCCGGTCGTGATGGTGCCTCTCGTGAAGACAAGGCCAGCCAATTCAACCGAAATCTCATTTTTTTAAGCAGTTAATTAACATGAAAACAATAATAACATGATTTAATAGCAATAATTCGCGGAAATGTAGCTAACCATAACAAAACCATCCCGACACAGCCCAAACCGAGGTGTCACAAGTCATGAGCAACTATGGATCCTGATACAAGTCTACTAAATACAATATCTAGCATAACTGTTTGAAAAGCATGGGAACAACAAGATAAGAGATACACGGGGCTGCGGACGCCAACAGCTACCTCGTAGTCTCTGAATGACCGCCTGAACGGGAGGAGTCAGTTCTCTCGAGCGGAATCAACAACGCCTGAATCTGCACACATGGTGCAGGGAGTAATGTGAGTACTCCGACTCAGTGAGTAATACATATAAATAACGACTGAAAGTAAGAAAGCACGTAAAGCTCAAGGCATTCTATAATGAAGCAATAAAACATCATTTGAAAACAGTAAATAAGTGAATAATCAAGTAAAACCTCTTTTCAACGAGTAAAACATGTAATTTTTTAGGTAAATAGTGTGAAGTAAAATAAAAGAGACATAGACGATCGCCCCTCGGGCTCAGTATCAACAAATTCGCCCTTCGGGCAATATCATAGAACAGCACCAGCCCCTCGGGCTCAAATCTCAGAACAATACCAGCCCCTCGGGCTATCACATGGAATAGTATAAGCCCCTCGGGCTATCACATGGAAAAGTATCAGCCCCTCGGGCTATCACATAGTACAATATCAGCCCCTCGGGCTATATTTCACATCACAATGGGTACCCGCGCTCACTTGGGGTGTACAGACTCCGGGAGGAGCCCTTACGGCCCAAGCGCAATATCAAGCCACCTCGTGGCATCAAATCTAGGCCCTCGGCCTCATATCAGTCAAGCCACCTCGTGGCGTATATAAAGTATCTCAGGCCCTCGGTCTCATATCAGTCACAAGCCACCTCGTGGCATATAAAGTATCTCAGGCCCTCGGCCTCATATCACTCAGTGAATCCTCACATCTGGCCCTCGGCCGCACTCAGTCAGAAAATCATCACAAGCCCCTCGGGCGTAGTAAAATAGTAGTTCTCAGCACAAAAACATCAGTAAAATATTATTTAAGTCTCAAAACTGAGTAAAAGTGGCTGAGTTGTAAAACAGTGGAAAACAGCATGACTGAGTTCAAGATAGAAGTCAAAATAGTGACGAAATAGTGATAAAAATCCCTCGAAGGGTTCAAATAATTGGCACAAAGCCCAAATATGGCAATCAGCCCAAATCATGATGATAACAACTAAGTTTCAATCAAATATGTGATAAAATCATCAATCGGGATGGACCAAGTCACAATCCCCGGTAGTAAATGACCCCACGCTCATCATCGAGCGCGTGTCTCACCTCAATATAGCACTACGATGTACAATCCGGGGTCTCAAACCGTCAGAACATCATTTAAAATCACTACTCACCTCGAACCGGCTAAATCCCTAGCCCGCGACGTCTTTTCCCCTCGAATTGGCCTCCACGCACATCGAATCTACCCAAAATCAGAACGAATACGTCACAATATGCTGAGGGGACAAAGCCCAAGCGAAAACAATCGAAAAATACCAAGAACTTCCAAAATTAGCAAAACCCAAGCCCCGGGCCCACTTCTCAAACCTCAGAATTTTCCACATCAACGGGTTCCTTATTTCTCAACGAGTTCAACCATACAAAAATTATCGAATTCCGACATCGAATCGACCTCCAAATCTTATCTCTAAACTTAAGGATTTTTCACAAATTTTCCAACTTAATCACCAATTAAATACTAAAAATAGCGATATACTGGGGTAATTTGACCAAAGTTGAGTTAAGAACACTTACCCCGATGTTTCCCTTGAAAATCTCCTGAAAGTCGCCTAAAAAATTCGCTTCAATCCGAGTTCTATAGCTCCAAATATGTTAAAAATGGCCGAAACCCCGATTTCAAGAATCTGTCCAAGAAAGTCTCATTTGGACATATTTTCGAGGCTGATTTTGCTGTGATTTAGGGCGTTTTGGAGATGTTTCTTAGATGGTAATGACACTGGGTTTTACAATTTCCTGACGAACCTGTCCTTGAATGGAGGGGAAATGTTGCTACGCCGTTTATTTCCTACCGTAAGGCAAGGAAGATGATTTCCAAGGGATATATCTACCATCTTATTCGCGTCAAGGACGCGGAGGCAAAGTCGCCTATGTTGCAATCCATTCCGGTAGTCAATGAATTTCCGGATGTCTTTCCGGATGAACTTCTAGGTCTTCCACCTGAAAGGGAGATCGAATTTGGCATCGATGTGTTACCTGATACACATCCAATCTCTATTCCTCCATATAGGATGGCCCCAGCAGAATTGCGGGAATTGAAAACGCAATTGAAAGATCTGTTGGATAAAGGCTTCATTAGGCCTAGCATCTCACCTTGGGGTGCGCCAGTCCTATTTGTACGAAAGAAAGACGGATCGTTACGCATGTGTATCGATTATCGTCAGTTGAATAAGGTCACCATAAAGAACAAATATCCTCTTCCAAGGATTGATGACCTGTTTGACCAGCTCCAGGGAGCTAGATATTTCTCTAAGATTGATCTACGTTCGGGATATTTCCAGCTAAGAGTTAAAGAGAAAGACATTCCAAAAATAGCATTCCGAACTAGATATGGCCACTTTGAATTTCTAGTGATGTCATTCGGGCTAACAAATGCCCCAGCTGCTTTTATGGACCTCATGAACACTGTATTCAGGCCCTATCTTGATGTGTTCGTGGTGGTATTCATTGATGACATCTTAGTATATTCTCACTCAGAGGCAGAACATATGGGCCATTTGCGGATAGTCTTGCAGACTCTCCGAGACCACAGGTTGTATGCAAAACTCGACAAATGTGAGTTTTGGCTGCGCTCGGTGGCATTCTTAGGCCATGTGATATCCGATGAAGGTATTAGTGTCGATACTCAAAAGATCGATGCGGTCAAGAATTGGCCAAGGCCTACTACACCATCAGAAGTCCGTAGTTTCTAGGGGTTAGCAGGATATTCCAGGCGGTTTGTAGAGGGATTCTCTTCTATATACGCGCCTTTGACTAAGCTGACTCAAAAAGCTGCAAAGTTTCTATGGACAGATAAGTGTGAGCAGAGTTTTCAAGAACTGAAAGATCGATTAACATCCGCTCCAGTCCTTACTCTTCCCGATGGAACTGAAGGCTATGTGGTATATTGTGATGCATCCGGCATAGGCTTGGGTTGTGTATTGATGCAACACGGAAGGGTAATTGCTTATGCTTCTAGGCAGTTGAAGAAGGACGAAAAGAATTATCCCACCCATGACTTAGAATTGGCTGCAGTGGTACATGCTTTGAAGACATGGCGACATTATCTCTATGGTGTCCATGTCGATATTTATACAGACCACAAAAGTTTGCAATATATCTTCAGTCAGAAAGAGTTGAATTTGAGGCAACGACGTTGGCTCGAATTGTTGAAAGACTACGACGTTGAAATATTGTATCATCCGGGCAAAGCTAATGTTGTGGCTGACGCCCTCAGTCGTAAGTCTATGGGGAGTTTAGTGCATTTGGAAATGGGCAAGCGAAGTTTGACTAAAGAACTTCATCAGCTAGCCAGCATGAGAATTAAATTACTAGACTCCGAGAATGGAGGTGTTGTTGTGCGTAACACCTCGGAATCATCTCTTGTGACGGAAGTGAAAGCATGGCAATATAAAGATCCCACCTTGCTACAATTGAAAGAAAATGTTCAGCAAGGCAAGGTCTCAACTTTCGAGATCACAGGGGATGGGACCTTGAGATGTCAAGGTCGATTGTGTGTGCCCGATGTGGCACAGTTACGGGAAAGGATTATGAAGGAGATCCACCAATCCAGATACTCTATCCATCCTGGCTCAACCAAAATGTATCATGATGCCAAGGAACAGTATTGGTGGAATGGAATGAAAAGATCAATTGCTGATTTTGTGGCCCAGTGTCCTAATTGTCAACAAGTGAAAGTAGAGCACCAAAAACCAGGAGGATTGCTTCAAAGCATAGAAATTCCTACTTGGAAATGGGAGGTAATCAACATGGACTTCATTGTCGGGT
>MCJB01002009.1:0-25938 GCA_002018475.1 Nicotiana obtusifolia
TATATATATATATATATATATATATATATATGTATATATATATATATATATGTATATGCATATACACGTCAGGCATGATATGGTTAGTCGCCCTCAGAGGCATTCAGATGGTACTAGTTATATATCTCTTATCCTGATGCTTATTATTGTTCTTACATTATGTTTCCTGTCATACATACTCAGTACATTGTCTGTACTGACGTCCTTTATTAGTAGACGCTGCATGTCGTGCTGCAGGTCCGGGCAGACAGATAGACGAAGCTCCCCCACCACAGTAGGCTACCCAGTCCAGTAGATATTGGCGAGATCCATCCTTCAGACTTGCCACAGTCTTGGTATGCATTCTGTTATGGGCATGTCGGGACCCTGTTCCGACGTAGGTTGCATTATGTACGTTTTTGTAGAGGCTCGTAGACAAGTATCAATTTATGCATAGACAAGCGATGGGTTGACCTATGTACAGTTGAATTGCCTTATCGACAAACGTATGTATTTTGTTGTATGGTTTTGTATTGCAGCCTTATTGGCCATATTATAGTATGTTCATATCATGTTATGATGTCTCAGTTCATTATGATTATTGTTCAAGATTGTATGTATATGACAAGCCTTATAGATAATAAGGAAAGTCAGATGAAGGGTACGCCGGCGCCCGTTGGGTAGGGTCCGGTGCTAGTCGCGGCCTTCCGGCTTAGGTCGTGACATCATCATACTTCCTACAGAAAGGGAGAGGGTGAGGTGGTTTATTGATGGTCTTATCCAGCCGATCCATCTTCAGATGGCTAGGGAGACTGGGAGTGAGATTACTTTTCAGGAGGCGGTCAATGTGGCCCGCAGAGTTGAGATGGTTCTGTCGCATGGAGGTGGTCATGGGTCGGATAAGAGACCCCGTCATTCTGGAAGATTCAGTGGTACTTCGTCCGGAGGCAGAGATTCATATGGTAGAGGCCATCCTCCTAGGCCCTTCCAGTCAGCTCTTCAGGTTTCTCACGGTGCTTCAGGTAGCCGCGGTCCTAAGATGTAGTATCCTGATCAGCAGTCCTTCAGTGCACCACCGCTTCAGAGTTTCCAAGGTCGACAGCCGAGGGCTAATTTTATTTGTGGCGACACGAGGCACATTGCTAGGTATTGTCGTCGAGCTTTGAGCAATTCTTCGCATCAGAGTTCTTGTGCTGTGGTACATGCACCAAATGTTCCGCAGCCCGTCCAGCTAGCTAGAGGTGGGGGTAGAGGTGCTAGAGGTGGAGGTAGAGGTGCTAGAGGTGGAGCTCTGGTCGGCAGAGGTGGGGGCCAGCCAGCAGCAGGCCGTCCTAGAGACGTGGTTCAGGGTGGTGGGGCCCAGCCCCGATGTTATGCTCTCCCAGCCCGGCCCGAGGCTGAGGCTTCAAATGCAGTGATTACAGGTATGGTTCTGGTTTATGATAGAGATGCTTCAGTATTATTTGATCCAGGGTCTACCTACTCATATGTGTCATCTTATTTTGCACGGTATCTGGTCATGCCTAGTGATTCATTGAGCGTTCCTATTTGTGTGTCTACCCGGTGAGTGATTCTATTGTGGTAGATCGAGTCCATCGTTCCTGTGTTGTAGTGATTGGGGGTCTTGAGACGCGTAGATTTGGTTCTTTTAGACATGGTTGATTTAGATGTTATATTGGGGATGGACTGGTTATCACCTTACCACGCTATATTGGATTGCCATGCCAAGAATGTGACCTTAGCTTTACCGGGTATGCCTCGTTTGGAGTGGAGAGGGACTCCTGGTCATTCTACCTGTTGTATTATCTCTTATGTGAAGGCTCGGCGTATGGTCGAGAAGGGGTGTTTGGCCTATCTGGCTTATGTTAGTGATTCCAGTGCTGAGGTTCCCTCTATTGATTCTATGCCCGTGGTTCGTGAGTTTCCCGAGGTTTTCCCTTCCGACCTACCGGGGATGCCACCCTACAGGGATATTGACTTCTGCATTGATTTGGCTCCGGGCACTCAACCCATTTCTATCCTGCCGTATCGCAAGGCCCCGCCAGAGTTGAAAGAGTTGAAGGAACAATTGTAAGATTTGCTCGAGAAGGGTTTCATTAGACCCAGTGTTTCGCCTTGGGGTGCGCCGGTGTTGTTTGTTAAAAAGAAGGATGGGTCAATGAGAATGTGTATCGATTACCGACAATTGAACAAGGTTACAATCAAGAATAAGTATCCATTGCTGAGGATTGATGATTTGTTCGATCAGCTTCAGGGTGCTAGGGTATTTTCAAAGATTTACTTGAGATCTGGCTACCATCAGTTGAAGATTAGGGCAGCCGATGTCCCTAAGACAGCTTTCCGCACTCGCTACGGGCATTAGGAGTTCTTAGTTATGTCATTCGGGTTGACGAATGCCCCCGCAGCTTTTATGGATTTGATGAACCGAGTGTTCAGACCTTATTTGGACTCGTTCGTGATAGTCTTCATCGATGACATTCTGGTATATTCCCGCAGCCAGGAGGAGCACGAGCAGCATCTCAGAGTGGTTCTTCAGACTCTGAAGGATAGTCAGTTGTATGCTAAGTTCTCGAAGTGTGGGTTCTGGTTGAGTTCGGTTGCATTTCTGGGTCATATTGTATCAGCAGAGGGTATTCAGGTTGATTCGAAGAAGATTGAGGCAGTCAAGAACTAGCCTAGACTAGCATCAGCTACAGAGATTCGGAGTTTCTTGGGACTGGCAGGCTACTATCGTCGGTTCGTGGAGGGGTTTTCATCTATTTCAGCCCCGATGACTAAGTTGACCTAGAAGGGTGCCCAGTTCAGGTGGTCGGATGAGTGTGAGGCGAGCTTTCAGAAGCTCAAGACAGCTCTGACCACGGCACTAGTGTTAGTTCTACCAACAGGTTCAGGGCCTTACATAGTTTATTGTGATGCCTCTCGTATTGGGCTTGGTGCAGTGTTGATGCAGGAGGGCAAGGTCATTGCCTATGCTTCGAGGCGGTTGAAGATTCATGAGAAGAACTATCCGGTGCATGATTTAGAATTGGAAGCCATAATTCACGCATTAAAGATTTGGAGGCACTATCTGTATGGCGTGGCGTGTGAGGCGTTCACGGATCATAAGAGTCTTCTGTATTTGTTCAAGTAAAAGGAGTTGAATTTGAGGCAGAGAAAGTGGTTGGAGTTGTTGAAGGATTATGATATCACTATCTTATATCACTCGGGAAAGGCCAATGTGGTGGTCGATGCCTTGAGTAGAAAGTCGGCCAGTATGGGCAGTCTTGCTTACATTCCGGTCGGCGAGAGGCCACTTGCTTTGGATGTTCAGGCTTTGGCCAATCGGTTTGTGAGATTGGATATTTCTGAGTCTAGTTGGGTATTAGCTTGCACGGTCGCTCATTCTTCGTTGTTAGAGAGTATCTGTGATCAAAAGTTTGACGATCCCCATTTGTGTGCCCTTAGAGACATGGTGCAGCGTGGAGGTGCCAAGCAGGTTACCTTAGGTGATGATGGAGTTTTGAGATTGCAGGGTCGAGTTTGTGTGCCTAATGTGGAGGGGCTTCGGGAGTTGATTTTAAAGGAGGCCCATAGCTCCAGGTATTCTATTTATCCTGGCGCCGCGAAGATGTATCAGGATTTGCGGCAGCATTATTGGTGGCGTAAAATGAAGAAGGATATAGTTGCATATGTGGCTCGGTGTTTGAATCGCCAGCAGGTTAACTGTGAGCACCAGAGGCCTGGTGGACTGTTTCAGAGGATTGAGCTCCCCGAGTGGAAGTGGGAGGGGATCGCTATGGATTTCGTTGTTGGACTTCCGCAGACTCGAAAGAAGTTCGACGCAGTTTGGGTCATTATTGACAGGCTGACCAAATCAGCGCATTTCATTCCTGTGGCAGTCTCCTATTCATCGGAGAGGTTAGCTGAGATCTATATCCGGGAGATTGTTCGCCTTCATGGTGTGCCGGTATCTATCATTTCGGACCGGGGTACGCAGTTTACCTCGCGTTTCTGGAGGGCAGTTCAGCAAGAGTTGGGCACCCAGGTTGATTTGAGTACAGCATTTCATCCTCAGATGGACGGACAGTCTGAGCGGACTATTCAGATATTGGAGGATATGCTCCGAGCTTGTGTTATTGACTTTGGAGGTTCGTGGGATCAGTTTTTGCCATTGGCAGAGTTTGCCTACAACAACAGCTACTAGTCGAGTATCCAGATGGCTCCTTATGAGGCATTATATGGTAGGCGATGTCGATCTCCGGTTGGATGGTTTGAGCCGGGAGAGGCTCGGTTGTTGGGTACAAATCTGGTTCAGGAGTCCTTGGACAAGGTCAGGATCATTCTGGATAGGCTTCGTACAGCTCAGTCCAGGCAAAAGAGCTATGCGGATCGCAAGGTACGAGATGTGGCTTTTATGGTTGGTGAGCGGGTATTGCTCTGAGTGTAGCCTATGAAGGGCGTGATGAGATTTGGGAAGAAGGGCAAGCTTAGCCCTAGGTTTATTGGTCCGTTTGAGATTCTTGATCGAGTGGGAGAGGTAGCTTATAGACTTGCATTGCCGCCGAGCTTATCAGCCGTGCATCCAGTTTTTCATGTGTCCATGCTCTGGAAATATCACGGCGATCCATCCCACGTGTTAGATTTCAGTACCGTCCAATTGGACAAGGACTTGTCTTATGAGGAGGAGCCGGTAGCTATTCTAGACCGGCAAGTTCGTCAGTTGAGGTCGAAGAGTTTTCCTTCCGTCCGTGTTCAGTGGAGAGGTCAGCCTCCTGAGGCATCGACCTGGGAGTCCGAGTCCGATATGCGGAGCCGTTATCCACATCTTTTCCCCGACTCAGGTACTTCCTTCTTCTGTCCGTTCGAGGACGAACGGTTGTTTTAGAGGGGGAGAATGTGACACCTGATGTGCCGGAGAAGCACATTTGATACTATTTGCTTAGATTTAGCTTGTTTTAAACGCAAATCCCTCTTCGTAATTATGTAATTTTAGTATTCTTGCAGTGTATGAGGCATAAGGACCTAAGAACAGGGAAAAGAGTTCAAAAAGACAAGAAAAGAGCAAAAAGGCATCGCAAAATAGGGTATGCTATCGCAAAACCCATATGTGAGCCGCATATCTCACGCTGAGATCGCAGACCAAGACAGATTCTTTGGCAAAGATAAATGTCAAAAATGCGGTCTTATATGCAGTCGTATTTCTACAATGCGGACCGCATATCTCACACTAAGATCGCAGACCAAGACAGATTCTTGGGCAAAGATAAACGTCAAAAATGCGATCTTATATGCGGTCGAATTTCTCAAATGCGGACAGCATATCTCACACTGAAATCGCAGACCCAGACAGACTTCTGGGCAAAAACCAACGTCAAAAATGCGGTCTTACATGCGGTCGAATTTCTAAAATGCGGACCGCAAATCATACCTCATACTGAATGCGGTGAAGGCTAGGGTTACAATAATGCGATGGCCGTGTCCAAAATACGGACCGCATGCTGGTTATGCGACATAAATGCGGTCGCATATTAACACCTGAAAGGGGTGTTTTGTCCCGTATTTTGACCCAGTATAAATAGAAACCAGTAACCCTAATATAAAAATCCATTGTCATTACTACCTCAGAAACATCTCCAAAACGCCATTAAATCACAGCAAATCAACCTCGAAAATCACCTTGAAACAGCCCCAAATTCAATGAAAACACAGCCATATAATAGTTGTCAACCTTCAATTACCAGCCCAGTTCCCACCATTTAAACTCACCAAAACCCAGTTGAAAAGTCACCGGAAATAGCCCCAAATAAGCTGAAAAAAAACCGTGAAATCACTCCCTTAAAACCCAACATCAATTACGAAAAACCCCACTCTCTAACCCCCAAAACCGCAGCTCAAATTGCTACTAATTCAGCCGTGAAACAGTACCAAAATTTCAGACGAGTTTGAGGCCGCCGACCAGGTTGTAATTCGTTAGCTCTGGTCGAGTCCATCTGATGTTGTGTTCATCTATAAAAGATTGGGTTCGAAGGTTTGTGGTTTTGTTATTGCAAGGATTCGGATTCACTGGAAATCTTGAATTTGGTTGCAAAGCGAAGTAAGTATCCGGTTTAACCTTAGCTTGAGGGATTAGGAGCTGTGTCCTAATTGTTAATTGCTTCTTGTTGAGAACGACGTATAGGCATGGTGACGAGTACCTATACGTTGGTGTCGAGCATGATCGTGAGTCGTATATGGATAGTTGTTGTGTGATTCTTGTTCCAATTGCTGAATATTGTTCTCGGTATTGTTATGTGGAAATGGGAGCGGGTGGTACGCCTACCACATGGTTTCTTCATTATAGTTGTTCCTCTTGGTTATAGGTTTAGCCTTCTTCTATAGGTATAAAGTCAATTGTTAAATAGATTAGTTGAATAAGGATTTGTTAGAAGTTAAAGGGTCCAATGTCATATTAGTAGGTCGCGTCTTAAGGATTTGTTAAGAGTAAAAGGGTCCAGTGTCATATTAGTGGGTCGTGTCTTAAGGATTTGTTAAGAGTTAAAGGGTCCAGTGTCATATTAGTGGGTCGTGTCTTAAAGATTTGTTAGGAGTTAAAGGGTCCAGTGTCATATTAGTGGATCGTGTCTAGACTTAAGACAATGATAATTGGATTGGGAGATTAATTGTAGATAAAACCGTTTCAGTTGTGGAACTTTAATTATAATTGAGTATTGGCATAAGTTGAGCTGAGTAGAAGTTGAGTTAAGATTGGTTATAGTTGATTCTCCCTTGCCGGGATGTTTGTTTTGATGTTATTGTTCCCTTGCTGGGAAGTTATTATATTGCTTTTGTTCCCTTGCCGGAATTTCTTGTGATTTTTGTGATGACTTGTAAGTGGGAGCGGGTGGTACGCCTACCACAAGATATAATATAAGTGGGAACGGGTGGTACGCCTACCACAAGATATAATGAAATGGGGGCGGTTGGTATGCCTACCACAAGATATGATGTAAGTGGGAGCGAGTTGCACGCCTGCAACAAGATGATACTGAAAGTGAAAGTTGCCAGTATTTCTCTTTATTCGTATTAGAATTTAATTGTAGTTTCCTTATTATTTATCTGTTGTTTTTTTTCCTGCTATCCCGCAGCATGTTTCCCCTTCCCCGACTTTATTTATTTAATTACTTCTATCTTACCGTTGTAGATGTATGTATGTAAATATATATATATATATATATATATATATATATATATATATAAAACTGCACAGGTCTATCTGGAGTCTGGTCCTAGCCTCGTCACTACCTCGCCGGGGTTAGGCCAGGCACTTACCAGCACATGGGGTCGGTTGTGCTGATAGTACACTCTGCACTCTTTTGTGCAGATCCCAGCGCTGCAGATTTTGGACCGTAGGAAGCTTCCAGCTTCTTGCTTATCAGGCGACCCAAGGTAGTCCTGCAGGCGTCCGCAGACCTTGGTGCCTCCCGCTATTTATTCCACCTGTTTCTTGTATTTAATCCAAGAGACAGTACTTTGTTATTTCTTTCAGACCCTTATTTATAGTACTCTTAGACAGTCTGTGAAACTGTGACACTAAATCTTGGGTAGTTCGTTAAAGAGATTTTATTAGCGAATTTGTAAAGTCTGAAATTTTATTCATTCTGCTCGTTAATTTATGTTGTTCTTTAGTTGTTGGTTTTATGTTGTAATGACTTTAAAAATGGAAACATGGTTAATAATTTGGTTAATTGGCTTGCGTAGCTTTTACGAGTAGGCGCCATCACGACTCCCAAGGGTGGGAAATCCGGGTCGTGACAGGTGGAGGCCAATTCGAGGGGCAAAGGCATCGCGGGCTAGGGATTTAGCCGGTTCGAGGTGAGTAGTGATTGTAAGTGATGTTCTGAGGGTTTGAAACCCCGGATTGTACATCGTAGTGCTATATTAAGGTGAGACACGCGCTCGATGATGAGCGTGAGGTCGTTTACTACTGGGGATTGTGACTTGGTCCGTCCCGATTGATGGTTTTTACCGCGTATTTCACTGAAACTTATTTTTTATCATCATGATTTGGGTTGATTGCTATATTTGGACTTCGTGCCAATTATTTGAACCCTTCGGGTGGATTTTTATCACTGTTTTCTCACTATTTTGACTTATTACTTAAACTCAGTCATGTTGTTTCCACTGTTTTACAACTCAGCCACTTTTACTCAGTTTTGAGACTTAAATAATATTTTAATAATATTTTTGGGCTGGGAACTACTGTTTTACTATGCCCGAGGGGCTTGTGATGATTTTCTGACTGAGTGCGATCGAGGGCCAGATGTGAGGATATACTGAGTGATATGAGGCCGAGGGCCTGAGATACTTTATATACGCCACGAGGTGGCTTGACTGATATGAGGCCGAGGGCCTAGATTTGATGCCACGAGGTGGCTTGATATTACGCTTGGGCCGTAAGGGGCCCCTCCCGGAGTCTGTACACCCCCAGTGAGCGCGGGTACCCATTGTGATGTGAGATATAGCCCGAGAGGCTGATATTGTACTAGGTGATAGCCCGAGGGGCTGATACTATTCCATGTGATAGCCCGAGGGGCTGGTATTGTTATGAGATTTGAGCCCGAGGGGCTGGTACTGTTCTGCGATATTGCCCGAGGGGCAGAATTGTTGATAAGGAGATTTGGCTTGATTTCTCACTGATTTACTATTTTCAAATGATGTTTTATTGCTTCCTTATAGAATGCGTTGTGCTTTACGTGCTTTCTTACTTCAATCGTTATTTATATTTATTACTCACTGGGTCGGAGTACTCACATTACTCCCTGCACCATGTGTGCAAATTCAGGCGTTGCTGGTTCCGCTCCGGAGTGCTGACTCCTCCCGTCCAAGCGGTGATTCAGAGACTACGAAGTAGCTGTTTGCGTTCGCAGCCCCGTATCTCCCTTATCTTATTGTTTCTATGTTCTTCCAATAGTTGTTCCAGATATTGTATTTAGTAGACTTGTATCAGGATCCATAGTTGCTCCTGACTTGTGACACCCCAGTTTGGGCTGTGTCGGGATGGTTTCTATTATGGTTAGCTATATTTTCGCGAATTATTGCTGTTAAACCATGCTTATATTGCTATTAGGGTCGTGACAAGTTGGTATTAGAGCCTAGGTTACATAGGTCTCACGAGTCATGAGCGGGTTTAGTAGAGTCTCGGGGATCGATACAGAGACGTCTGTATTTATCCTCGAGATGCTGCAGAACCTTTTAGGAAAAACTTCATATTCTTGAAATTCTTGTCGTACGAACTTGTTGATCCGAGCACTAAACTTCTGTTATCCTATTCTCTCACAGATGGTGAGGACGCGAGCTACCGGACGAGGTGGACGACCACCAGTGCCACCTACTGAGGCCACCAGAGGCTGTGGATGCGGTCATGGTCGTGGCAGAGGCAGAGCAGCGAGGGCAGTACCTGTTGATCCACCAGCTGTCCCAGCTCAGGATTAGGCTCCAGCAGCACCAGTTCAGGCACCTGCTGTGCCCATCGTGATTCCGGGTGTTCAGGAGGCCTTGGCTCAGATCTTATTCGTTTGCACTGGCTGGCTCAGGCAGTTTCAGCCACCACAGCAGCAGCTACTTCACAGGCCGGGGGAGGCAATCAGACCCCCGCTGCTCGCACACCTGAGTAGGTAGTGCAGGGACTTCAGACGCCGGGGGCACCTCCAGCCCAGCTGGTTACACCATCCCAGGAGTTCATGGTACCAGTTATGCCGGATGATGAGCAGCGTCGTCTCGAGAGGTTTAGCAGACTCCAGCCTCCTTCATTCAATAGTGCTGAGGGCGAGGATGCCTAGGGTTTTCTTGATAAGTGTCAGTGGATGCTCCGTACAACAGGGATTCTTGAGTCTAATGGTGTGGCATTTACCACCTTTCAGTTTTTTGGAGCTGCCTTCACTTGGCGGGAGGCGTATGAGAGGCGTAGGTCGGTTGGTGCAATGCCCCTTACTTGGCAGCAGTTCTCCGCTCTTTTCTTGGATAAGTATGTGCCGCAATCCCGCAGAGAGGATCTGCGTAGATAGTTCGAGTAGTTGGGACAGGGGGATATGACTGTGTCACAGTATGATTCGAGGTTTTCTGAGTTGGCTCGACATGCCGTCTGGATGGTTCCAACAGATCCTGAGAGGATCAGGAGATTTGTTGATGGCATTTACTATCATATTCGTATTCTTATGACCAGAGAGAGAGTGTTGGGTGCTACGTTTGAGGAGGTGATTGATATCGCTCGCGAGATTGAGATGGTTCGTCGTCAGGAGTGAGAGGAGAGGGAGGCCAAGAGGCCTCGAGGATCGGGCAGTTATAGTGGTACTCCTTTGAGGGTCCAGTTTTAGCATGGTAGAGGTTGTTCTTTCAGGCCTGCTCAGTCAGCTCGTCCAGAGTATCGTGGGACATCTTCAGGTCGTGGTTATCATGGGTCGCAGCAGGGCCAGTCATCACTCAGCGCCCTTCCAGCTCAGAGTTCAGCTCGTGCTCTGTCAGCCCAGGGTTCTTCTATGCTGAGTGCATCTTCTAGACACTCCGGTGCGAGGGGTTCCCTTCAGTCCCCTTCTCCAACACCAGGGAGCTGTTATGAGTGTGGCGAGATGGGCCACATGTGGAGGCAGTGTCCTCATCGTAGTGCTAGTTCGTCTCAGCAGAGGGTTCAGCCCTCAACTTCTGCTCCAGTTACTTTACCACCCGCCCAGCCAGCTAGGGGTGGAGGTCAGGCAGCCAGGGGTCGCCCCAGAGGGGGAGGTCGATCAGGCGGTGGCCAGGCTCGTTTCTATGCTATTCCAAGCAGGGCAGATGCCATTGCTTTAGATGCTGTCATTACAGGTATTGTTTCAGTTTGCCACAAAGATGCCTCTGTATTATTTGATCCCGGTTTCACCTATTCTTATGTGTCCTCATATTTTGCTCATTATTTGGGTACGCCCCGAGAGTTCCTTACTTTATCTGTTCATGTGTCTACCCCGGTGGGCGATACTGTTGTTGTAGACCGTGTGTACCGGTCATGTGTGGTGACTATTGGGGGTCTGAAGAAACGAGTGGACCTATTGCTATTGAGCATGGTGGATTTTGATGTCATTTTGGGCATGGATTGGCTATCTCCGTGTCATGCTATTCTAGATTGTCATGCTAAGACAGCCACTTTGGCTATGCCGGGTGTACCGCGGATTGAGTGGCGTGGTGTGACTGATTATGTTCCTAGTAGAGTGATATCGTTCTTGAAGGCCTAGCGGATGGTTGGGAAGGGTTGCCTTTCATATCTAGCGTTTGTGAGGGATGTTGCAGCTGAGACTCCTAGCATTGATTTTGTTCCAGTTGTGAGGGATTTTCTCGATGTATTTCCTGCAGACCTGCCGGGCATGCCACCGGACAGGGATATTGATTTTGGTATTGACGTGGTGCCGGGCACTCAGCACATTTCTATTCCGCCGTATCGTATGGCACCAGCAGAGTTGAAAAATTGAAGGAGCATCTTCAGGAACTCCTAGATAAGGGGTTCATTCGGCCTAGTGTGTCACTTTGGGGTGCGCCGGTTCTGTTTGTGAAGAAGAATGATGGCACCATGAGAATGTGCATCGATTATAGGCAATTGAACAAGGTAACAATTAAGAACAAATATCCTTTGCCTCGCATTGATGATTTATTTGACCAGCTTCAGGGAGCGCGAGTGTTCTCCAAGATTGATCTCCGTTCAGGTTATCACCAGTTGAAGATCAGGGATTCAGATATTCTTAAGACTGCTTTCAAGACTAGATATGGTCACTATGAGTTTCTTATTATGTCTTTCGGGCTAACCAATGCCCCAGCAACGTTCATGCATTTGATGAACAGTGTATTTCGGCCTTATCTAGATTCGTTCGTTATTGTATTCATTGATGATATTCTGGTGTACTCGCGTAGTCAAGAGGAGCATGCGGAGCATTTGCGAGTTGTATTGCAGAGATTGAGGGAGGAGAAGCTTTATGCAAAATTCTCTAAGTGTGAGTTTTGGATTGGTTCAGTGGCTTTCTTGGGGCACGTAGTGTCCAGCGAGGGTATTCAGGTTGATCCAAAGAAGATAAAGACGGTTCAGAGTTGGCCTAGACCGTCCTCAGCCACAGATATTCGTAGCTTTCTTGGGTTGGCATGCTATTATCACTAGTTTGTTCAGGGATTCTCATCCATTGTATCGCCCTTGACCAAATTGACTCAGAAGGGTGCTCCATTTGTATGGTCGGACGAGTGTGAGGATAGCTTTCAGAAGCTCAAGACAGCCTTGACCACAGCTCTAGTATTTGTTTTGCCATCAGCTTCAGGTTCATATACCGTGTATTGTAATGCTTCGAGAGTTGGGATTGGTGGTGTATTGATGCAGGAGGGTAGAGTTATTGCTTATGCTTCTCGTCAGCTGAAGCCCTACGAGAAGAACTACCCCGTACATGATTTGGAGCTGGCTGCCATAGTTCATGCATTGAAGATTTGGAGGCATTACTTATATGGCGTATCTTGTGAGGTGTTTACTGATCATCGCAACCTTCAGCATTTGTTCAAGCAAAAGGATCTTAATTTGAGGCAGCGGAGATGGTTGGAGTTGCTCACTATATTGTACCATCCGGGAAAAGCCAATGTGGTGGCCGATGCTTTGAGCCGAAAGGCAGTGAGTATGGGGAGTTTGGCATATATTCCGGTTGGAAACAGACCCCTTGCAGTTGATGTTCAGGCCTTGGCCAATCGGTTTGTGAGATTAGATATTTCGGAACCTAGTCGAGTGTTGGCTTGTGTGATTTCTCGGTCTTCCTTATATGATCGCTTCAGAGGACCAGTATGACGATCCGCATTTGCTTGTCCTTAGGGACAGAGTTCAGCATAATGATGCTAGAGATGTGACCATCAGCGATGATGGAGTATTGAGGATGCAGGGCCGAATTTGTGTGCCCAATGTGGATGGGCTTCGGGAGTTGATTCTGGAGGAGGCCCATAGCTCGAGGTATTCCATTCATCCGGGTGCCGCGAAGATGTATCAGGACTTGAGACAGCACTATTGGTGGAGAAGAATGAAGAAAGATATTGTGGGATTTGTAGCTCGGTGTCTCAACTGTCAGCAGGTAAAATATGAGCATCAGAGACCGGGTGGCTTGCTTCAGCAGATGGCTATTCCCGAGTGGAAGTGGGAGCGGATCACTATGGACTTTGTTGTTGAACTTCCATGGACTTTGAGAAGTTCGATGCTATTTGGGTGATTGTGGATCAGCTGACATAGTCCGCACTTCATTCCTGTGTGTACTACCTATTCTTCAGAGCGGTTGGCAGGGATTTATATCCGGGAGATTGTTCGGCTGCATGGTGTCCCAGTTTCTATCATTTCAGATAAAGGTACTTAGTTTACTTCGCAGTTTTGGAGAGCGGTGCAAAGAGAGTTGGGTACTCAAGTGGAGTTGAGCACAAATTTTCATCCGCAGACGGACGGGCAGTCCGAGCTTACTATTCAGATATTGGAGGACATGTTGCGTGCGTGTGTTATTAATTTTAGAGGTTCATGGGATGAGTTTCTACCGCTTGCAAAGTTTGCTTATAACAACAGCTACCAGTCGAGTATTCAAATGGCTCCATATGAGGCTTTGTATGGGAGGCGGTGTAGATCTCCAGTTGGGTGGTTCGAGCCCGGCGAGGCTAGGCTATTGGGGACTAATTTGGTTCAGGATGCTCTAGAGAAGGTGAAAGTGATTCAGGAGAGGCTTCGTACAGCGCAGTCGAGGCATAAGAGTTATGCTGATAGGAAGGTTCGAGATGTGTCCTACATGGTTGGTGAGAAGGTCTTGCTGAAGGTTTCACCCATGAAGGGTGTTATGAGATTCGGGAAGAAAGGGAAATTGAGTCCTCGGTTCATTGGGCCGTTTGAGGTGCTTCGGAGGATTGGGAGGTGGCTTATGAGCTTGCCTTGCCACCCACTTGTCAAGAGTGCACCCGGTATTTCATGTTTCTATGCTCCGGAAGTATATTAGGGATGCGTCTCATATTTTGGACTTCAGCACACTTCAGTTGGATGATGATTTGACCTATGATGTGGAGCCAGTGGCTATTTTGGGTCGTCAGGTTCGGAAGTTGAGGTCAAAGGATATAGCTTCAGTGAAAGTGTAGTGGAGAGGTCGGCCCGTGGAGGAGGCTACCTGGGAGATCGAGCGGGAGATGCGGAGCAGATATCCTCACCTATTTGAGGCTTCAGGTATGTTTCTTGACACGTTCGAGGACGAACATTTGTTTAAATTGGGGAGGATGTGACGACCCGGCCAGTCGTCTCATGAATTACCGCTCTGTTTCCCTCATTTCTGCTTCATTTATGCTTCGTTATCCGTGTTTTATGTGATCGAGTTGAGTAGTTTGCGTTCGGAGTGGATTTGGTAAGAAATGAGACAGTCTCTTTTAAGAAGGTTCAAGTTGAAAAAGTCAATCGGATGTTGACTTATGAGTTAGAGGGCTCGGATGTGAGTTCCGATGGTTTGGTTAGCTTCGGGAGGTGATTTATGACTTTGGAGTGTGATCGGAATTGGTTTGGAGGTCCGGTGTAGAATTAGGCTTGAATTGGTGGAGTTAGTATTTTGGCGATTTTCGGTTGTTAGGCGAGATTTTGATCCGATGGTCGGAGTGGAATTTCGAGAGTTGCTATAGCTTCGTATGGTGAGATCAGACTTAGGCGTATGTCCGGATTTGAAATTGGAAGTCTGTAGGACAATTCAACGCATTTTGGCGAATGTTGGAAAATGGAAGATTTTTGGAAAGTCTGACCGAAGAGTTGACTTTTTGATATCGGGGTCGGAATCCAATTCTGAAAATCTTCATAGGTCCGTTATGTCATTTATGACTTGTATGCAAAATTTGAGGTCAATCGGACTCGATTTGATAGGTTTCGGCATCGAATGTAGAAGTTGGAATTTGGTAGTTTCGTTAGGCTTGAATTGGGGTAACATTCGTGTTTTTAGCGTTGTTGGATGTGATTTGAGGCCTCGACTAAGTCCGTAATATGTTTTAGGACTTTTTGGTATATCCGGATGGGGTCCCGAATGGCTCGGGTGAGTTTCGGAGCGCTTTCGGACAGTTCTAGGTCGTTTTCAACTGCTAGTGCATCGCAGAAATTTCTGCTGCATAGAGCTTATTTTGGGAGCTTATATATCGCAATCTATAAGGAATTTGGAAATTATCAAAACATGGAAGTTGTAGCCCTTTGCGTCTAGTTCTAGGAAATATAAACCATTCCTTATTTGGACATATATACAGAAAGTTATGATAGATTAACCGAAGCCTGGTACTGCTGTTGTTTTCCAGGCAGTGTGCATGGCAAAAATTTCTGCTGCACAGGACCGACTTTGGAAACTTATATCTCGTAATCTGTAAGGAATTTGGAGATGATCCAAAACTGAAAGTTGTAGACCTTTGAATCTAGTTTTCAGAAATATAAACCATTTATCATTTGGACATTTGTATCAAAAGTTACGATTGATTAACCGAAACTCGGTACTGCTGTTGTTTTCCAAGTAGTGAGCATGGCAATAATTTCTGCTGCACAGGACCGACTTTGGAATCTTATATCTCGCAAATATATAAGGAATTATGAGATGATCAAAATATGAAAGTTATATCCCTTTGAATCTAGTTTCCAGAAAGATAAACCATTTATCATTTGGACATTTGTACAGAAAGTTATGATCGATTTACCAAAGGTTGGTACTGCAATTTTCTTCCTGGAAATAGGAGCCAAGTCGCATTTCACACGTGTGACTTGCGTAGACAGAATGTATAAGTCCGTAGTCCGATATTTTTATTCATTTTTTTGATTTTGGAACTCGGTTTTGGGCGATTTCAGAGAGGATTTTCACAAATTTGAGCTGGGTAAGTGTTCCTTTATCCTAAATCATTTATATTTCGTGATTCCATACTTATTTACGTCATGAATCTGTGAATTTAATTGAAGAAAATGGGGGGTTTTTGTAAAATCTTTCAAAAATGAAAAATGAAGATTTGAAAGGGAATCCGATGTCGGAATTCGATAATTTTTGTATGGTTGAACTCGTTGGGAGATAAGGATCCCGTTGATGTGAAAATTTCTGAGCTTCGAGAAGTGGGCCCGGGGCTCGGGTTTTGCTAATTTCGGAATTCTTGGTATTTTTCAATTGTTTTCGCTTGGGCTTTGTCCCCTTAGCATATTATGACATATTCGTTCTGATTTTGGATAGATTTGACGCGCGTGGAGGCCAATTCGAGGGGCAAAGGCATCGCGGGCTAGGGATTTAGCCGGTTCGAGGTGAGTAGTGATTGTAAGTGATGTTCTGAGGGTTTGAAACCCCGAATTGTACATTGTAGTGCTATATTGAGGTGAGACATGCGCTCGATGATGAGCGTGGGGTCGTTTACTACCGGGGATTGTGACTTGGTCTGTCCCGATTGATGGTTTTTACCGCATATTTGACTGAAACTTATTTGTTATCATCATGATTTGGGCTGATTGCCATATTTGGGCTTCGTGCCAATTATTTGAACCCTTCGGGGGATTTTTATCACTGTTTTCTCACTATTTTGACTTATTACTTGAACTCAGTCATGCTATTTTCCACTGTTTTACAATTGAGCCACTTTTACTCAGTTTTGAGACTTAAATAATATTTTAATGATATTTTTGGGCTGGGAACTACTGTTTTACTATGCCCGAGGGGCTTGTGATGATTTTCTGACTGAGTGCGATCGAGGGCCAGATGTGAGGATATACTGAGTGATATGAGGCCGAGGGCCTGAGATACTTTATATGCCACGAGGTGGCTTGTGACTGATATGAGGCCGAGGGCCTAAGATACTTTTATATACGCCACGAGGTGGCTTGACTGAGATGAGGCCGAGGGCCTAGATTTGATGCCACGAGGTGGCTTGATATTGCGCTTGGGCCGTAAGGGGCTCCTCCCGGAGTCTGTACACCCCTAGTGAGCGCGGGTACCCATTGTGATGTGAGATATAGCCCGAGGGGCTGATATTGTACTAGGTGATAGCCCAAGGGGCTGATACTGTTCCATGTGATAGCTCGAGGGGCTGGTATTGTTCCGAGATTTGAGCCCGAGGGGTTGGTACTGTTCTGCGATATTGCCCGAGGGGCGGAATTGTTGATAAGGAGATTTTACCTGATTTCTCACTGATTTACTATTTTCAAATGATGTTTTATTGCTTCCTTATAGAATGGTTTGTGCTTTACGTGCTTTCTTACTTTCAGTCATTATTTATATTTATTACTCACTGGGTCGGAGTACTCACATTACTCCCTGCACCATGTGTGCAGATTCAGGCTTTATTGGTTCCGCTCCGGAGTGCTGACTCCTCCCGTCCAGGCGGTGATTCAGAGACTACGAGGTAGCTGTTGGCGTCCGCAGCCTCGTATCTCCCTTATCTTATTGTTTATATGTTCTTCCAACAGGTGTGCCAGATATTGTATTTAGTAGACTTGTATCAGGATCCATAGTTGCTCATGACTTGTGACACCCCAGTTTAGGCTGTGTCGGGATGGTTTCTATTATGGTTAGCTATATTTTCGCGAATTATTGCTATTAAATCATGCTTATATTATTTTCATGTTAATTAACTGCTTAAAATGAGATTTTGGTTAAATTGGCTGGCCTTGTCTTCACGAGAGGCGCCATCACGACCGGGTTCGGGGTTAGGGTCGTGACAAGAGATGTGTTGGCACTTCTCTTTAGCCACCAATAATATTACATAGATGCAAGTGCATCATAGATTATGAAAGTTTTATTCTTGATAATACACATTAAATTTAAAAAAAAAAGGTCTAAATATTTGAGAAAGAACAAGCAACCTTGAGAAAGCATCAAGGCCTATTGGTAATGTTACGACCAATGAATATACGTACAAAAAATAAAATTGGCCAAAGAGTGTCACCTCCGGTTCTCCGGCATCTCCAACCGGAGGTTTTAGAGATATGCGACGATACAAACTTTTCTATATTTTACTTATTATTATATAATTCAAACATATACATATACATATATATATATAAAAATTCGTAAGTTTTCATATATGTTACTCTATTAGTGTTTAATATTTTTAGTTATTCAAATTATCTAAGCAATATACATGGAATAAAGTATGATTTACTGATATTTTTCATAACCGCGGGAAGCGCGGATAGTTTCACTAGTATATATATAAAGCTAAGAATTGACCAGCTGACGTGGCATCTTTCCTAAGCCAACATTCTTATTTATCTTTTTTTTTTCTTCAGATTTTCACAATTTTCTCCTCTTTTTTCCCTTCTTCTATGTAATTTTTGAGTATTTAGATCCTTGGCAGAAAATTTAAGATACAGAATTAAGTCTCATCATTAAGAGTAAATGCGTCTTTTCTAATCTTGTCAGTTACACTGTAACATAAATATATTTCTTCAACAAGTTTTCATTTACAACTTGATGCACCATTTTATTACAAAATTTGAAAGGACTCTTCAACCTTAGATTTTGAATACCACTATATAAACAGATAGACCATATGCATTCGCAATTTCACTTTTTCACAATTTCAGAATCTTTGTAAAAGATTGGGTCCGAAACTACAATATTTTTACTACATGGACTCTCGTGTGAATGTAGTTTTCTTTTATTTGTCCTCTTCCTTTTTTTGTTCATTGGATCACTTTGAATTTATTCACTGCCAAAACAAGCACTTCTTTAGGAGAAATGATGAAAACCGTTTAGAGAATATCTGATTTTTCAGGATGTTGCATGAAATTAGGAAGAGATAAAATAAGAAAATATAGACAAAAAGAGGGGAGTAATCCATATATGGAGTAACAAGAGGAAAAGGAAAATGAATAAACGACTAGAAGAAGAAAGGAAATCAAATATTCTATATCTAGAATTTGTCAAAAATTGGGGTTTAATTTGAAACAGATTCATTTAGTTTTTTCCATACATAGAGTCGGCCAAAAGGAGAGTTTTCAACTACTACTTTATTTATCCTTTTATCTTTTACTACTTCTTTCTTTATTTTTTTAAAAAAGTGCAAAATTTACAAAAAAGAAATAACTAATATACAAATACATTTTATATAAAGGAAAGTACTTTTTTGATTTGGCGAAGAAACATAATTTTCCCAATTTAATGTGCTATGTTAGAAAAAAAAAAATTCATTTCCTAGCTCTGCTAATTGACTTTTTGACATTAGTTTGGTTACAAATGCTTCAGATTTTAATATAATAACTTGATATGAGTTCCATGCGATGCATATAAGTAGTATACAAAAAGTCATAAAGCAGACACATATTCTGTTTTATTGAGCCATTTACATGTTTGTTTCTTTTGTAATAGAAAATATTTGGTTGTTGTATTACTACTTGTAATTTCTAAAAGGTAAGTAGTAAATTTGTATTTCATTTTCTACTTAAGATTGGATGGTTATTATTTGTAGGACAAGAAAAACTCATCTTTAGTTGATATGATGCAAATAACGCATGGTGTTAATTTTTATGAAGAGGTATTATAGTGGTGAATGCCTTTGTGGTATTGCTTCATAAGCCTCTCATTGCATGTTCATTAAATTACAAAGATAGTTTTGGATAAATATCACACGCTACTTTTGTTTTTCATGACACAATTTTAATTCAAATACTTGGTAAATATCAAAGTACTTGAAATGTGCGTAACATTAATAAGTAGAGATATTTGCTATCTTCATCTCCATATAATTGTTCATGAATGTTAATTAGTATTAGATTATAGTCTCCTTTATTTATATATGTCTATAACTTATACATTCTTTATTTATTTTAATAATATATTATATTGTTGAAAAAGAAACCTCAAGTTATTGCAAAAAAATAATGACAAATAAGAATCTTGTGACTAAATTAACTAATAAACTCTAGATGACCTTCAACTATGATGTATGTTAAATTTTGTGGAAGGTAAATAGAAAACATGCTTTGTGATGTCTATTTTATTTGCTTTTCTATTTTGTATGGCATTTGATGCCAATATTGTCAATGTATGTTTTATGAATTAAATTTGTGAGATGAAAAGAAAATCGAGAAAGATGAAAAGAAAATAATTTACAAAATGTAAGGTGGAAAAGAGAGAAAACGGATAGAAGAAAAAAATACAGAAATAAAGAGGAGTAACGGCTATTTGGCTTTTTTATTTTTTTAATTATTTTTGCAAACAATCAAAGACACAAGAAAAGTAATTAGTGATGTAACTTATTTAGAATAGTAGTTTATTTAAGAGATGACCCTTAATGAATAAAATAGAAAAGACGAAGAAGCAGTAAAGAAAAATTTAAAACACGAGAAAAAAATAAGAAAAGATATATAATGAAAATGGATTCTATGGATAAACTGCAATTGCCACTTGACTATGTATTGTTTTCTTTTTGTTATTTTTTAAACTTTTTATTTCATATTTCTTTTTTTGAATAGAAGAAATTTTAGAAACAACAAAAGTCATACTATCTAATGAAAAAAAAAAAATCGGCTCAAATGCAAATATGTAGAATTATTTTTCATAGCGTGCGCGCGCATACATATATATATATATATATATATATATATATATATATATATATATATATATATATATATATATATATATATATATATATATATATATATATATATATATACATCTATCTATCTATCTATATTTATATCTATATTTATATCTATATCTATATCTATATCTATATCTATATTATCATAAAAGCATGAATACAATGTCGGTTTACAAAAAAACCTTATAATATTAAGCATAATAACTCATAATAAAAGGACATAACCGGATCTAGATATTAGCCTTATAATCCTATTAGTTTTAGACATAATACTACACGTTAGGAATCCTACATGATTACCTTTAGGAATCCTATTAGTATAATTACTTTCGGACGGTCTAATTCATATAAAATTGAACAATAAATATCTTTAGTCATGTAATCCTTCTTAAAAATTTCTATTACTAATTTAATTCAAAAATATATTATAATGTCCTATTATTAATTTAATTTGAGAATGTATTATATTTTCTAAATCCATCTAGAAAAAGGAGAGTCTAGTTATTATTAAAGCATAAATACAGTATTAATATACCAAAATAGCCCTAAAATATTAAGCAGAAGAACTAATAGGGAAATGACATAACTGCAATAACCTATTCTTTGGACTACAATACTTTCTTTGTAGGAAGGTCTATTAAGATTTTAAATTAATAAAATTTTATCTATTAAATTCTTATTAAAAATATGTAGGAAGGTCTAATAAAATCATAAGATTCCGCCGTATTGGCAATACATTACCACTTCATAATGTCCAATACCAGAAAAAATAATATCAAATGGACTGCATAAAGAGTTAAAATTGAGAAAAAAAATACCTCCACAATAATATATTCTATATTATATTTGATCTATTTTCCTACTCAAATAATATTTTTTAAATCAATTTTTAGTATAATATTGAATACAACAACAACAACAACAACAACAACAACAACAACAACGATGAGGACAACCCAGCGAAATTCCCACTAATGTGTTTTAATATTGAAAAATATCCAATTATTAAATAACAACTAAGAAAATATTTAAGAATATAAATATGTGAGAAAGAGAAAAAAATGGTTGGTAAGAGTCAATACCACTAATGATTCTACAAACATAATGATCTAAAAGTGAGATGTCATATCAATATTTTACTCTTTGAAAATAAAATTTATAGTGGATAAAATTATAATTAAGAGTAAATAGTCAAAACAAGAGATGAACAAATATTAAGATCTGAATCAACATAGAATAAATTAGTTATATGTTAAAACTAAATAATTAAATCTTTTAATTAATTATTTAGCAAGAGAATCCAATTCAATTTTTTTTTTTAAATTCATCATATGAGTAAAATTCTTATACAAGTTAAAAAAAATATCTTAGGATACATATATTATTCCATAAAAAGAGCGTTAGAACACAAAATAAAAATGTTAGTATATTATTAAGAATCAAAAATGCTATACAAGTGACTGAGGAAGCACAATCAAGGCTAAATCCTAATCAAGAACAAGCTTTCAAGACTATATTATAAAGAGTCGACTTTGGTATAACGAGATTATTCTTTGTAGATGCCTCCGTCGGAATCGAAATAATATTTCTATGTCATGCATTACTTGCAAATATCATATCAAGATGCATGACACTGTTAGCAATAATATCACGTATTGTGCCAACAACGATTTTATTATAAGGCCACCCACTTTAGATTTGAAATACCTCTTCAAACAACTTAAATAACCATCACAAATATATAAAAATAGAACAATGGTGCTAAATTTATAAGGAAAGCAAAATTGATAATATGGGATGAAGCACTTATGACAAAGTGTTAAACTATCAAAATAATTGTCCGGAGTTCTTATTAATGAACCGTTTGGTGAAAAATTAATAATTTGGGAGGTGATTTATGTCAAGTACTACCAGTAGTTCCAAAATCGACAAAAGCAGAGACTATAAAAGCTAGCTTGCCAAATTTATACTTCTTGCCTCAAATGAAAAAGATTCAACTAACAAGAAATATGAAGTAAGAACAGATCCAGTATTCAGTGTCTTCTTGTTTCATGTCGGAAACGAAAAAGAGCATCCAATAAAAGATGATGAGATTTTTCCTGAACACTTGGTTATCAATCCCAATGGTAATAGTAGTGCATTTAATAAGAGAAATATTTCTATTAGTAGATTAAAACGTAATTTGTGCAAATCGCATGATATAATTAAAAAGATATCGTAGCTAGCATAAATGAATATGTTGATCAACTAAATATAAGATTGATTGCAAAATTTTATAATAAAAATAAAATATTTTTCGATTTTTGACTCAACAAAAAATGATACCAATAATTACTACCAAGAAGAATACTTAAAATACTTTAATACCAAATGGCCATCTACTATACATGTTATTGCAAAGTTTATTATTTCTTACATGTTAGTGGCACTGTATATATAATAAACTAAGTTAAAATTGATCTTCCATTGTATATAGGTTAATTTTGAAAAAATATGTCTGTCATGCTACTGAATGTGATGACCCGGCCAGTCGTCACATGAGTTAATGCTCCATTTCCCCCATTTTTGCTTCATTATGCTTTGTTATCCGTGTTTTATGTGATCAAGTTGAGTAGTTTGCGTTCGGAGTGGATTTGGTAAGAAATGAGACACTTAGTCTCTTTTAAGAAGGTTTAAGTTGGAAAAGTCAACCGGTTGTTGACTTATGAGTTAGAGGGCTCGGATGTGAGTTCTGATGGCTCAGTTAGCTTCGGGAGTTGATTTATGACTTAGGAGTGTGATCGGAATTGGTTTTGGAGGTCCGGGGTAGAATTAGGCTTGAATTGGTGGAGTTAGTATTTTGGCGATTTCCGGTTGTTAGGCGAGATTTTGATCCAAGGGTCGGAATGGAATTTCGAGAGTTGCAGTAGTTTCGTTATGTCATTTGGGATGTGTGTGCAAAATTTCATGTCATTCGGACGTGGTTTGGTTGGGTTTTTGATCGAGAGAGTAATTTAGAAGATTTTTAAATTCTTAGGCTTGAATCTGACGCGAATTTGGTGTTGTGATGTTGTTTTGAGCGTTACGAAGGTTGGAAAAAGTTTGAATGATGTTATGGGATATGTTGGCATATTCGATTGAGGTCCCAGTGGCCTCGGGTGAGTTTTGGGTGGTTAAACGGACTATTTCATCTTTGAAAAAATTGCAGATTTTTTTTAGCTTCAGCTGTGCACCAGAAAATTTCTGGTGCGAGTAATTCAGTTTGGAAGCTCATATCTTGTAATCTATAAGGAATCAGAAAAATTGCAAAACATGAAAGTTGTAGCCTTGTATTCTAGTTTCCAGAAAGTTAAACCATTCATGATTTGGATATTCTATGCAGGGGCGGATCTACATGTAGTGTTCCGGGTGCTCGAGCACCCATTAACCTCGACTCGGAGTATGTATAGTTATATAGAGAATTAAAGAAAAAGGATATAATAAATCAGCAAGCACCCAGGTAACAGAGAGCTAGGTGGGTGCTTTGGTTTATGATGGGTGCTGGAGCACTGCAAAAGCCAAAGGGTGAGGGGTCGAATCTCACTCCTTGCAAGTTTTTTTCCCTCAAGTTTTTCTTATATTATCAAGCATTTTCTTTTGCCCCAATCATGAGGTCCTCTTTTTGTTCTTTTCAGTCTTCACCAGCGATTTTTTTTGAGCCAATATTACTTTTATTTTTTTGTTTCTGACTTTGTTTTATGAGGTCCTCTTTTTATTCTTTTCAGCTTTAGAAAAACAAAGAATCCTTCCCGAACCGCAAAATTCACAGATCTTTTTCTTGCTAATTGTGTTATCCATCACAGTTTCACGGCGTCTATAATATTAATATCATGATTTTCTAATTAAATTTTTTTTCATTGTATTTAAATAGTTACATACTTATATGATAGGATTGATAGTAACTTTACGTCAAGAAAAGTTAAGCACCAACGAAACTAAAATCCTGGATCCGCCACTGATTATATGAGAAAGTTATGATTGATCGAAGTTGGGTGGTGGAGCAATTTCGGCAGAATTTTCTGATGCACTTCAGAAGCTCATATCTCGGAATATATAAAAAGTTATATAGTATAAAACCTATCAAATGAAAGATCTTCGAGTCTAGTTTCTACATATTCAAACCGTTGATCATTTGGATATTTTCAGAAGGGGTTATGAGCGTTTTAACAAGAGGCGTACAGCAAGGGAAAATGGTAAGAGGGTGTACAACCTGCACAGCGCAAGGTACAACTCGATGAAGCCTGGGCAGAATGTTTTTAAGTCTTCTTGTCTGCGATTTTTGGGTATATTTTCACCCATAGTTGCTCATTTTTGGAGGTTCTTGAAGGAAATTAATGAGGGATTCAAGGAAAATCGATTGGAGGTAAGAATTTCGGACCTAAAACTCGTTTATATTGTGAAATTCACCTAGAAAATCATTGAAGTCTTGCTAAAAATGAAAGAAATAGGGCTTGGGATTTTGAAATTCTAATTGGGTATTTAGAGGACCATTTGGGGTCGGATTTGAGAACTTTTGATATGTATGAACTCGTTGGGAGATAAGGAACCCGTTGATGTGAACATTTTTGAGCTTCGAGAAGTGAGCCCGGGGCTCAAGTTTTGCTAATTTCAGAATTTTTGGTATTTTTCGATTGTTTTCGCTTGGGCTTTATCCCCTCAGCATATTTTGACGTATTCGTTCTGATTTTGGATTGATTCGACGCGCGTGGATGCCAATTCAAGGGGCAAAGGCGTCGTGGGCTAGGGATTTAGCCGATTCGAGGTGAGTAGTGATTGTAAATGATGTTTTGAGGGTTTGAAATCCCGGATTGTACATCGTATTGCTATATTGAGGTGAGACGCACGCTCGATGATGAGCGTGGGGTCGTTTACTACTGGGGATTGTGAATTGGTCCGTCCCGATTGATGATTTTTATCGCGTATTTGGGTGAAACTTATTTGTTATCATCATGATTTGGGCTGATTGCCATATTTGGGCTTCGTGCCAATTATTTGAACCCTTCGGGGATTTTTATCACTGTTTCCTCACTATATTTATTTATTACTTGAACTTAGTCATGTTGTTTTCCACTGTTTTACATCTCAGCCACTTTTACTCAGTTTTGAGACTTAAATAACATTTTAATGATGTTTTTGGGCTGAGAACTACTGTTTTACTATGCCCAAGGGGCTTGTGATGATTTTCTGACTGAGTGCGGCTGAGGGCTAGATGTGAAGATATACTGAGTGATATGAGGCAGAGGGCCTGAGATACTTTATGTGCCACGAGGTGGCTTGGGACTGATATGAGGCCGAGGGCTTGAGATACTTTATATACGCCACGAGGTGCCTTGACTGATTTGAGGCCGAGGGCCTAGATTTGACGCCACGAGGTGGCTTGAT
>MCJB01002010.1:0-13413 GCA_002018475.1 Nicotiana obtusifolia
CCCCCAACTTAGGCTTTTAGCCTCATTCTCAATGTTCAAGGAGGAACGGGTTCAAAAGAGATAATTGTTTTACGAACGGGAAAGGTTTGTAATGAGGAGGCCAAGGAAAAGGCTAAAAGGCTCAAAATTGGGTACTAGTGATATTATGTATACACAGGTAGGCTGAAAAGAAGCAAAATGTTAAAACAAAGAAAAATGTAATTAGTGTTCAAGGAGGATGTAGTCACTCATATCTAAATCTTTATCCTACCCTTCCTTAAACCTACATTACAAGCTTACAAAGTCCTTATGTGATCTCCAACCGAGTGTTCTTAGAAGTAGGTGACGAATTAAAATAAGGGCAAGCCTATGGTATGGCATGTGGTGACACCAGAAATTTTATTCTGAGAGTGAGTGCATTTGCACTTTAGTCCCTTTGTATTGTTATGATAAATATTGTGAGAGTGGAACTTTCTTTCCAATGAGGGCACATAAACTGCTAGGTTGATAGAAAGTTGAGTTTTGAGTAAAGCATAAGTGCATTCAGCTGAAGGTAGCCTTTAGTTACTTTGTTGAGGCTCAAAGTTCACAAGCTGATTGGGTGTCCTTGAATATACTGATGATTCAGGGAGGGTAAAGTATTCAAAGAGATATACTTGAGAGACTAACAACAAACACCGTCCATAGTCAGTATTGTTTCATGTTTGATAAGTAGAGTCTGGAATAGGATAGTATCGCTTTAGTTGCTTGAGGACAAGCAAGAGTTTAAGTTGGGGGTGTTGATGTGCCGGGTAATTTCGGCACATTTTGATACTACTTGCTTAGAGTTTAACTTGTTTTACGTTCAAATTCTACTGATACTTATGTAATTTTATTGTATTTGCAGTACATCGAGTGTAAGGACCCAAAAGCACGGACAAGAGCTCAAGAAGCCAACTGAAGACAAGAAAAGAATTCAACAGCATCGCAGATGGGAGTATGCGGTCGCAAACAGCATATGCGGACCGCATAGTTCACAAGCAAATCGCAAACAAGGACGGAACTCTGGGCACTTCTTCATGTCGAGAACGCGGTCGCATATGCGACCGCAAAACAAGAATGCGAACCGCAAACTTGCACTGTGAAATCGCAAACGCAAGCAGAGTTTCTGGGTGAAAATCAGGGTGAAGAATGCGATCGCATTTAGCGATCCCATAATCAACATGCGGGCCGCAAAACCATAAATGCGATGAAGGCAAAACTCTTGGGTCACATATGCGACAGTCAAGGAAGATTTGCGGTCCACATTTCTGTTTTGTAACAGAAATGAGGTCCGCATTATTAACACCAGGGGCAAATTAGTCCAGACCTCGCCTCGGGCTTTGGGCCTTTATAAATAGGTTTAATAGGGTTTTGTGGAGGATATCTTGTGAGAATTGAAAGCACAAAGTACACGGCTTAGACTAGTTTGAATTCTTGGAAGCTTTTGGATCAATTACCTTCTATTTTGTAAGATGATGCCAATTACTATTCTTTCTTATTCAATGTTCAGCATGAGTAGCTAAGTCTAAACGCTAAGGTTGTGAACCCTAGATAGGTACAATGTTATTGAGATTTTGATATTGAATATGATTTCAACGGATGATTGATATTAATTTACTTCTTATTCTTCAAACAATTGTTAGTGGTTGCAAACACTAACGAACGCCAATTAATTCTATCTTTGCGTGGGATAGTGGGATAGAATTTAGTAGAAGTAAATAACAAAGACTCAAGGCTTTAAACCTTGTTTAATAAAATCGCTTAGCAATAAAAGGGTTTTAATTTGGCATTAATTGATTGTTCTTAATCACAACTCTTTTGTATCTGTGAAAATCATAAAGAGGATATATTATCCAATTATTGAAACATATTGAGTAGTAAATTAGGTATCAATTGCATATCAAGAAAGTTGTCCGTTGGAACTATACAATATTAATATCAATAGCATTATACTACATTAAGGGGAACACAACCTTGGTTTCTTTAATTCATATTATTTAGATTCACAATATTGCAATCAGTTTTCGTTTACATTTAAACTCAATACACCTTTTTATTACAATTACTTGACAGAATTACGACTTAGTTGAGTATTACACTAATTAGATAAACGTTTCACACCTATTTCCTATGGGATTCGACCCCAACCTTGTTGGGTTATTATATTTGACACCGACCCCTTACACTATTCTTAAGGTGTAATTTGAGCATATCATGCGTACCACCCACTCCCACTTTCATAATATCTCGTGGCAGGCGTGCCACCCGCTCCCACTTTGATCATCACAACAATCACAAGAAATCCAAGCAAGGGAACAAATCAATAGAACAACTTCCCAGCAAGGGAACAAATAACAGCAAACAATCATCCTGGCCAGGGGGAATTCAGCTATAACCAAACCAAACTTGACTCCTATTTAGCTCAATCAATGTTAGTACTCAATTATAGTCGAAGATCTACAGTTAACCTCCCAACCCAATTATCATTTTATTAACTCTAGCCACGACTCTACTAATGTGACACTGGACCCTTTAAACCTCTACGAACTCCTTAGACACTACCCACAAAATTTGACACTGGACCCGTTAGACTCCCACGAACTCCTCGCTCAACTAGTCTAGTTAACCATCGACTTTATACCGAACAAAAGAAGGCTAGAACCATAACCAAAAGGAATGACTATAATGAAGCAACCTTGTGGTAGGTGTACCACCCGCCCTCAATTCACAATATCTTGTGGCAGGCGTGCCACCCGCTCCCACATGCACCATATCACACCAAATCGAGGATAATATTCAACAATTCGAAACAATAGTCACACAACGATTATCCATATACGACCCACGATCATGCGTGACACCAACATATAGACACTCGTCACCATGCCTATACGTTGTTCTCAACAAGGAGCAATTTAACAAATAAGACACGATTTCTAATCCCTCAAGCTAAGGTTTGAGCAAACACTTACCTTGCTTCGCAATAACTTCCTAGACTTCCAACAATTCTTCGAGTCCAACCTCTTAGGAATGCTCACAAACCTTAGGCGAACTCAATTGGAGCTAACAAGCTACAACTTGGTAGGGTGCCTTAACTCAACTGCAATTCTTGGCACGATTTGCAGCAATTTGAGTTGGGTCTTTGGTGTTAGAGAGTGGGGTTTCTTGTAATAGATGTTGGGGTTTGAAGGGAGTGACTCTACGGTTGTTTTTCAGCTTAAACTGGGGCTATTTTCCGGTGAGTTGCAGCTATTTCTTGGTGGGTTTAAATGGGGAAAGCTGGGCTGGTAATTGGGAGGTTGATGACTATAATTTGGATATATTTATCACGGATTTTGGGGTTGTTTTCAAGGTGATTTGGAGGTTGATTTGCTGGGGTTTGAGGGTGTTTTGGTGAGTTTTTCTAAGGTAATTGACGAAATAAGGGGGGTTTTGCATGTTAGGGTTCCTAGTTCCTATTTATAGTGGGTCAAAATTCGGGTCAAAATAAAAATTTAGGTGTCCAGAATGCGATCGAATTCTGGTTGCAAACTCAACATGCGGTCCGCATTTGGACCGCATTTCTGACACAGCATTTGGCCCAAGACTCTGTCTCACTCTGCGATTTCACTGTGAGATTTGCGGTCCGCATTTTAGAAATGTTGTCCGCATTTCTCACCTCATTTTTGACATAAAACTTGTCCAGTTCTCTGTTCCACTCTGCGATACAGGCAGGGCAATTTGCGATCCGCATTTCAGACAGCATTTCTGACATGAACCTTTACCCAGAAATCTGTCCAATTATGCGACGCCCATGTAAGATATGCGGTCCGCATGTTAGAAATGCGACCGCATATCTTGCATTACTTGCCTTTTTGAACTCTTTTCTTAATTATTAGATTCTTATACCTCATACCCCGCAAGAATGTTAAAATTGCATAATTACCAAGAGAGATTTGCACTTAAAACAAGCCAAGTCTAAACAATTAGTATCTTATGTGTTTCTACAACACATCGGGCCGTTACACCTCTCCTCCAGCTGTATCAAGCCGTCCATTAATCGCTTGCTTTCTAGTCAAAAGTATCACTTAAAGAAAACATGGTGAATATAAGAGACGAACACTTACAACTCAACTCTACGCACGATCTAGATTCAGGAAGAAGGTAAAAACCCTATACGTAATGTAGCCTCCTGATTATAAATGTGGCGTGCTACACATCTATAATCCAGATTCAACTAGACATGGCTCATAGACAACCCTTATGACAGACTTGCTCTGATACCAAGTTTGTCACGACCTAAATTGGAGGGCCATGACTGGCACCCGGGCCATACCTGCCGAGCACCAATGCACATTTATCTAAGCTTTCTTATTATCTATAAGGGCGGAAGAGATCAATATAAATGGCAGACATGAATCCTAAACAACCAACAATGACAGATAATGGCATGAACATATATATCATGGCCGAAAAGGCTGTCATGAAGCTATGTATAAGGTACGAGCTAACAATCTGCCATGAGAGACTATACAACAAAAATTAGTCGACAAGGCAGTCCAAATTATAAATGAGTCGACACCTGTCTATGAGCCTCTACAGGAACATAAGTGCTGCAGCATTGCCGGAACAGGGCCCCGACAACCCATAACATCTAAAACAAAAATGCATATCAGGATCACGGCAAGTCCGAAGAAGGGATCTCGCCAATAACCGCTGAACTGGGCAGCCTACTATGGTAGGAGAGCTTCGCCTACCTGTCTATCAGGACCTGCAGCACGACATGCAGCGTCCACAAATAAAAGGACATCAGTACAAATAAAGTACTTAGTATGTAAGCAGAAAAACATAAGCAAGAACAGTAAGGTAAACAAGGATAGAGAATATATAATCTATAACATTTGGGTACCTCTGAGGGCTACTGACATGAAATGCATGACACATATGTATATATATATTATATATATACATAAACTTTTAAAACTTATGCCTCTGTGGGCATCATCATTATCATATTATACCCTACCCTAGTAGGCTCGGTAAAAACGTACCTCGCCATCATAAGGCTTGGTAGAATCGTACCCCGCCACGTGAAGCTCGGTAAAAATCAACTGATCAGTGGTTGCACAACAAGTGTCATACCCGGCCGACTATAGTGCAACTCAGTAGAGTAAACTAGATACATATATATGATGCGTACTGAACTCATTGGAATCACTTTTTAAACCTTTCGGAGTGATGTAAGTTCGGTATCCTCCGTATACGTTATTAGGATTAACTCTTCATCAAGAATCTTATAAGAATCAATAGATACCAACAACATTGATAACATAAGAATAAGAAAAGTAACATCAACATCAATCGTTCCATAAGAAGGGAAACAATGTAAGTACTGCTAGCTTCTAAGAGTGGAGTATCTTTGGAAACTCGTTCATTACATTATGTACAACCGGAGTCGCGCAAAAGAAGGAAAGGATAGCCTCACATAACTTGTATATACTGCCCAACCTCAAGCTCTGAAAATATCACGACTCCTTAGTCTACAATAAGAGAAATGACACTATCGTTATTGTTTAAGCATCGTAACTATTATGTATCGACCGCAACCTATTTTACAATGAAATAGACAACACCGCCCCTATTTATATGACTTCCCACAATATACAAAATCACCAAACAGCCCAAACAACATCAATAATAATCATATTGAGCCTCCCAAAATAGTCCACCAACCAACAACATTACTAACAAGCCTTTCGATATATATCTCACAAGTTTTATCTTCAACGACTTAGCCGTAACTTGGATAATCTTAAATACATGTAGGGTAAGTGGTTTCTTACCTTTAAACCGAAAGAAAAATTCCAATTTGACCTTAATTGACCACGAAATATCGCTCCAATGCTTCCACAAGAACAAGGAAGTGAAGCTAGCAATCAATTCGGGTTTTTCGGCACTAGAATCACTTTAGAAGTCTTGAAATCACCTAGGATTGATATTAAAACTTGAGGGAGTATTTTACAGAACATAAACAACTTACAACAACCTTCCACATGAGCTGGAACAACACCAAAATCAGCAACAACAAGAAGAACAAGAAACTTACGAGCGTCAGGGGATTCCCAACACTTGATTTGTGTTGTTTGCCCTTTGTTTTGGTCTTGGATCATGACAGAACCTTGAGAGAGTGTTCTTAGGGTTCTAAGATCTGAATATACTAAAAACTAATGACTTGAAATGGGGTTTAGGCGTGTTATATATATTTATATGTCGTAACCGCCTATGTGGGCCCCATAGAGAGCTGCTTGGCACAATCTCCCGGAAACACGAATATCTCCCAATTCTGAGATCGTATCGAAAAATTCAATGCGTTGGAAACTAAACTCATAGATCTTCAATTTGGCGGGTGGATCAACCCCCAATTCCAAGTACATTGGGAGAACAATTTAATAACATTTGACCTAAAGTTTAAGTAAAATTATGAACGTAAGTTGTAACAACTTTTGTCGACTTTTGTTTCATAACTCGTTTGACTTCAACACTTATGATACGGATATTATATGATTCAAATACCTTAAGATACGACCTCTTGGTAATATTAATCACCTTTAGATTTTAAAAAAATACGAGTTACAACATCCTTGATTCGTTTAACTTGTAATACTTTTTTATCACTCTTATACACCATTGTATCAATTAAGACCAATAGGATTAAATTCTTATCATCTCAAAGATAATCTCTTCTCGGACCTACGTAGACTAGCTTACGACGTAATCTAACGTATGCAAATATGGGTTGTAACAGGTACATCTTTGTATAACCTGGGCAAATAGAATACCCCAAACTATGAGCTTGCTCAAGGATAAGCTCTCTCAAACCATCCACATTAGAAACACAAATCCAGACTTGAAGCCATAACACACCATCATCACCAATAGCCACCTTCTTATCACCGCCTTGCTGCACCATGTTCTTAGGACAAGAAAATGTGGATTGTTATACTGACGAGACTTATTGAGCTCAAACAAGGATGACTAAGATACAACACAAACAAGGATTCAACTAGTCTCCAATGTATCCAATCTCATGAACCTGCTGGCCAAAGCCTGAACATCCATAGCCAAAGGTCTCTTCCCAGCAGGAACAAAAGACAAACTCCCCATACTCTCCGTCTTTCTACTCATGGCGTCTGCTACCACATTGGCCTTCCCCAGATGATAAAGAATAGTGATATCATAATCCTTCAACAGCTCCAATCATCTCCACTTCCTCAAATTCAAAACTTTCTGTTTAAACAGATGCTTGAGACTCAGATGATCCGTATAGACCTCACAAGACATGCCATATAAGTAATGCCTCCAAATCTTGAGCACATGTACAATAGCTGCTAACTCCAAATCATGTACCAGATAATTCTTCTCATGGGGCTTCAATTAGGGCGACGCGTAGGCAATCACCCTGTCATCCTGCATCAACACATTCCCAATGCCAACCCGTGAAGCATCACAATAGACCATGTAAGACCTTGATCTTGAAGGAAAAACCAACTTTAAAGTTGTAGTCAAAGCTGTCTTGTGCTTCTGATCGGACCACCTAAACGGAGCACTCTTCAAAGTTAGCCTAGTCAATGGGGCTGCAATAGATCAAAATCCCTCTATAGAGTGATGATAGTAACCAGCCAAACCCAAGAAACTCCTGATATTTGTAGCGATAAAAGGTCTGGTCCAACTCTGAAATGCCTCAATCTTCTTCAAGTCCACCTTGATCCCATCACTAGATACCACACGAACTAATAATTCCACCGATTCCAACCAAAACTCGCACTTGGAGAACTAAGCATACTGTTTTTTCTCCCTCAACATCTAGAGAATGAACCTCAAATAATGATGCTGCTTCTACCTACTACGGGAATACACTAATATATTGTCAATGAACACAATGACAAAAAAGATCAAATAAGGCTGGAACACACTGTTCATCAAATGCATGAAAGCTGCTGGAGCATTAGTCAAACCAAAAGACATCACCAAAAACTCATAATGCCCATAACGAGTCTTCAACACAATCTTAGGGATGTCCGAAGCCCTGATCTTCAACTAGTGATATCCCGACTCAAGTGACTCTTTGAAAATACCCTAGCACCCTGAAGCTGATCAAATAAATCATCAATGCGTGGTAGTGGATACATGTTCTTGATGGTCACTTTGTTCAACTACCGATAGTCAATACATATTCTCATAGTTACATCCTTCTTCTTAATGAACAACAATGGTGCATCCCAAGGTGGCACACTAAGCCTGATGAACCCCTTATCCAGTAACTCTAGTAGTTGTTCCTTCGACTCCATTGAAGCCATATGATACAAAGGAATAGAGATAGGATCTGTGCCTGGTAGCAAATCAATGCCTAAATCAGTATCCCTATCGTGTGGCATGCCATGTAGGCCTGCAGCAAACATATTCCGCAACAACCTCACTACTGGAACTGACTCAATAGTAGGGGTATCAGCAATAACATCTCTAACAAAGGTATATATGCCAAACATCCCTTCTCAGGCTCAACATAACCTTTCCACTCACACCTCGGCAACCCCCACATAGCTAAAATTATGATCTTAGCATGACAATCAAGAACAACATGTTAAGAGATAACCAATCCATACCCAAGATCAGATCAAAATGCACCATATATAATATTAGGAAGTCTGCCCTCATCTGAAAGCCACAAATAGTGACCGCACATTATCGATAAACTGATCCACCATAATAGAATCACCATTAAGTATAGACATATGCGCATATGCATCAAGAGAACAACGAGGAATCTCTAGACAAGAAACAGAGTATGATAACATATATGAATAAGTAGAACCAGGAGTCAAAAAGTACTAAGCAACTTTTTGGCACACAGAAACAATACATGTAATCACTACATCAGAAACAACAGCCTCGGTCTTCCTTGGGAACGCATAGCATCTGTCTTGAACTCCACTAGACTGAACTTCCCCTCTAGGATGTCCTCTTCTTAAATGACCTCCACCCGAATCTAGCTGAGCGGGTAGTGTAGCAACCGTGCAGGAATCCTAGTCTGACCTCCCTGCTGCATTGGACCTCTGAAAAGATGGTCACAGAATTTGCTGACATGCCCCAACTCTCCACACTCATAACAACCTCTGATAGGAAATAACTGCAAGGCTTGAGTCAGACCTCGTAAACCATAATAACCACTAGAAAAACTCGGTACCAATGAACCCTGAACATATGGAGCGAGATAAGAACTCTAAGAGAAGTGCATTGAATGAATACTACACAGAAGCTCCTCAACTGGGTGGTGGTTAATGATAAGCTGGCCTGCTAGAATGACCTCTCCCATGTCGACCTTGGCCTCCAGATGAGGCACCACCAAGGCTACCTAAATGTCGGGACTTCTTGTCCCTACCCCGAATCATCTCCCTAGTCTCACTACGGATGTGCTCAACGTGACGCGCTATCTCTACCACCCAAGGAAATGAAGTCCCGGTCTCGGTCTCTAGCCATAGCAAGGTGAATACTGTAGTGACGACCCTCAATGAATCTCATCACTCTCTCAACGTTAGTGGGAATCAAAGCACTAACATGATTGGATAGCTTTGTAAACCTCATCTCATACTTAGTAATTGACATCTGACCCAGTTGAAGGTACTCGAACTGCCTCCTCAACTCCTCTCTCTTGTGCATGCCACAAACTACTCCATAAATACCTTGGAGAACTGAGCCAAGTTAAGAGAAGGTAATCCTAATGGTCGACCCAACTCATAAACCTGCCACCACCTCTTGGCCGGACCCTATATCTGGAAAGCTATGAAGTAAACTCCATTGGACTCGGCTAGTCCTAAATTGCGCATAATCTCATGACAACGATCCAAGAATCCCTGAGCATCCTCTGAAGTTATACCACTGAAGTGAGAAGAATGCAACTTTGTGAACTTAGCTAACCTCTTCAACTCATCGGCTAACATCGCGGGCCTATCCTCAGGCTGCTCGTTAATAGTAGGCCGAACTCCTCCAACTGGTAACACTGTAGGAGTCTGATAACCATGGGCCACCTTCTCTGGGGTACGAGTAACTAGAGTCTGGGCTTTGCACCCTTACTGGGAAGTAGCTGGTATAGTGGGAAATGCTCTGGACATAGCCAAACTCTTGAACTACCGAACCATGTAGATCAAATCATCGTGAACAGCTGGTGAAACAAAAAGACCTTGGGGAACCTGAGTTGGTATCTCTGGCTCGACATAATCATGAGCCAACTCCTCGACATGAGCAACTTGTGGCTCTACAGTAGCTGTATGAGCAGGGACACTAGTTGTTGCGCGTGCTCCAACCCTACCTTAGCCTCAGCCCCAACCTTTCATGGCCTTGGCCTGGGGTACTAGGGTACTGGTTCCTACTCAGCTGCACCAGGCGATCGTGTTCCCACCATCTGTGAGAGAAAGAAAATCAAATATTTAGCCTTAGGGATAACTAAATCCGTACGATGGAGAATGAAAGAAAGCGAGGTTTTCCTAACAACCCAATAGCCTCTCGAAGAAAGTACGCACGTCTACGTACTGATCCACAAGACTCTGCTAGACTTGCTCATGACTCGTGAGGCCTAAGTAACCTAATGCTCTAATACCAACTTATCAGGACCCAAAATCCCACTAGAGTTGTGACGAAGCCTAACATCACTTTGCTAGGCAAGCCAGCAATTAATATGCAAAAGTAAACTTGAATAAGAGTACTAAATAGTCTCACCAGTGGAATAATCATAAATAATTGAACTCAATAGAAACAATTAAACAAAAAACTATCCCACAACCTGTTGTCACTGAGTACATGAGCTTTACAAGTTGATCCAAATATATAGTACTATCTAAAAGATAAATATTAATAACATGAATTTATAGAAAAGGGACTTCAAAGGCCTGCGAATGGAATAGCAACTACCTCGTAATCTCCAAAAACTAGTATTGATGCCACTCTCTATCAATCACCCCTCTCAGCAGCACCTGGATCTGCACATAAAGTGTAGAGTCTAGTATGAGTACTACCGACCCCATGTACTCAATAAGTAACAAGCCTAACATCGGGTTGAAAGCAATAACACCTCACTTCCAATAGCCAATAACAATAATAACAGTATATAACAGCAAAAGAAAAAGTAGCTCAAGTAATACCGAGCTCAATCTTATCACAATAAGAAGGGAAATAAGCATGCTTTTCAAGAATAACAGTTAAGGCACAGATTCTTCCACATAAATCACCAAAATATGGTTTCATCAATTTAACTATGATTCCATTTTCAACACATCAAATAGATACATCAAGTACCAATAATCATGAGGGAAGAAACACAACCCTATGTCAGCATGACAGTATACGTGCCAAAATCAACAATATAGCAGTTAAATCATTAAGTATATCAAATCTCAGCACATGTATAGTGCCTGGCACAGTTTCCCTTAAATCATCACATACAACAACACTCAGTACTATACGAGTTCCTGATACAAGCACCTCACCAAGCACATATATGACATGTGTGCTTGCACCCATCGATTATTACCTGACTCCGGAGGGGTGGGTCCTAGACCAAGAACTTCTCGGATCAAAACTAACGATCAATATCACCAAGCTCAATATGGTGCCTAGCGTACACGTCACCTCACTATCAATACCAATTTTGCCAATATGCAGTCTGACGCATGCGTCACCTCACTATCAATATCGAATCGGCTTTATGGCCGAATATCAGTCATGAACCTCAAGTCTCAAATGCTCACATCTCGCAATACTCATCTCAACCCATGTTAGATATATAGTGGCACCAACAACATATGAGATAACATATAAAGAATGCACATAGACATAGATATATTAGGCGGATTGTAATGACCCAGTTTATGCCCCGATTTATTTCATTAATTATATTAAATGGAATCAAAATGAGTGAGTTGCACTCGAAGTATAATCGGCGAAGTTCAAATTTCCGGTCAACAGGTGAAATTTTGATCCGGAAGTCGGAATGAAATTCCGACAGTTGCTGTAGCTTCGTTATGCAATTTATGACTTGCGTGCAAAATTTCAGACCTGACAATACTTGGAGTCCGTAGGGTCGAATCTAATGCAAACCTGGCAATACGATGGTTATTTTAGAGTTCCGACGATTGGAACAAGTTTAAATGAGATTTTAGGACATGTGTGCATGTTCAGATAAAGCCCCCGGGGGTCTCGGATGAATTTTAAATAGTCGACGGGACTTAACTCGTCGCTTTATAAAGTGTTAACTTCATGTCTTCTGGTTTAATTAGAATAAAAAGTAGTAAACGATCTCCAAATTCGATTTTGTTCAAGGCATTAGCTCCGTATCGAAATTACGGAGCCGTAGCAAAAAGAATCATCCAAATCGGACTCCGTATGAAAAAGTTAGGCTTAATTTTGTAAAACCAGATAGAAATCAGAAGCTTCAGGTGAAAATCGCGACCAAAAAGCGGTTCGCGAACTTGACATGCTATCCGCGAAAATGCACCTGAGGGTCGCGAAATGAAGCAGTGGCTAAAGGGGAGATTCGCGGTGAGTTCGCGATTCGCGAACTTGAAAAGCGGGCCGCGAAAAGGCACCTGGGCATCGTAAAGTGAGGCAGAAGACCTGGGCAACTTGGTTGTCCATTTCGCGATGAGAAAAGCGGTCCGCATGTTGAATATGCGAACCGCGAATTTGCTAAAGGGGTCGCGAAATAGCCCTGCTTCAGTTCTTTTTGCCCGATTTTAACCCTCTATAAATAGGACCTAGGGTACATTTGCACACTTTTGAAATACCAAAACTCAACACCCACGAGAGAATTCAATTACAAACACAAAGAACCTCTATAAAAATCAACCCCTAACACACATGCAAAGTAGATTTTCGTGATTTATCTTGCAAGAAAAAGGGATTGCAACACCTTAGGCATATTTGGGGGCTTTTAAGAAGAAGACTGAAGTGAAGTTGGAACAAATAGAGAGGGAGTCTCAAGAGAAACATCGGGTAAGTGTTATCTACCTTAAATTCCCTCTTAGACTATGATTTCCATGCTTAATCCCTTTGTAAATTCACGAATTTGTGAAGGAGAAGAACCTAGGGTTCTTCTCAATTTATGAAAATATGAAATTAGGGATTGAGGTAGATTCAGAGTTGAAATCCGACAAATCTTATATGGGTAAGCTCGTGAAGAGATAAGGAACCCGTCGAAATGATAATTTCTGAACTTTGAGAAGTGGGCCCCGGGCTCGGGTCTTGCAAAATTCGGAATTCCTTAGTAAATCTGATTATTTTCGCTTGGGCTTGGTCCCCGTAGCATAATGTGACGTAATTCTATTTAATTTGGATAGATTCGACGCACGAGGAGGCCACTTCAAAGGGCAAAGGCATCGCGGG
>MCJB01002011.1:0-20490 GCA_002018475.1 Nicotiana obtusifolia
CATTTTCAAAAAAAAAAAAATTAAAATCTGCAAAAGCGACCAACTTTGGTCGCTTTTAAGTATTTTTAATTTTATGTATTTCTCAAATAGCGACCAAAGTTGGTCGCTATTTTGAAAATACAGAGATTTAAAAATACTGAATAAGCGACCATAGTTGGTCGCCACTTTGGTATTTTAAATTTTCTGTATTTCTCAAATGGCGACCAACTTTGGTCGCTATTGTAGAAATACAGAAAATTTACAATACCAAATGGGCGACCAACTTTGGTCGCAATTGAGCAGATTTTAATTTATTTTTTTTTGAAAATGGCGACCAACTTTGGTCGCTAGATGGCGACCAAGATTGGTCGCTATTGAAGAGGGACCAACTAAATTGTGACCAGACCATTTTGGTCGCTTTTTGGTCGCTATTGGGCATATGGGGACCAACTTTGGTCGCTTTTTCCGGTCGCTTTTTACCTGATTTTTAGTAGTGTAAATATTAAGACCAAATAATAGTTTAATAAAAACGAGGCCATTGGTCTAAGTTTTGTCAAAGTTTTGTAACATTTTAGTCATGTCACATTCCTTTTTAGAAAATGAGGTCGCCTTCTTATACAACTAGCTAGTTCCTTGAACCTTCTTATTGGGGTTTGTTTTACCTTTTTGAGAACTGACGATACTGAAGAAAAACGTTGACTTATTTTTTTAAAGATCCTCAAAAACCATATGTTACTTTTCTTCTCTCTTTTTGTGTCTTTCTTGTATTTTCATGAGATATATTATACGATATTATTGATTTTTTAGTTGAAATATGGACTATATTTGTTTATCTTGATCGGAAAGTAGATTGTTTGTTTAGTTAGTGAGCGTTTGGACATAAAAATTGTAAAATTCCGGAAAAAAAAATCAAGTGAAAATAGTATTTAAAAAAGTAGAATTGTGTTTGCACTAACTCGCGCTAATTGATTTTTTTGGCAAATAAGAAGCTTAGTTTACTTTATCATTAAAGACAACCAATGGTACTTGAGCGGGAAAACACAGGCACTACAAAAAGTCGCAAAATTTACCATGTAAAGATTATATATTTTTCAGATTTTAAGTGTTATGAAAATATCAAAAAGAATAAAAAATCAATACAATACAAGTTGGGCTCGGCCGGACCAGTCTATCCCATTCTATTATTCTTCAAAATTATTGAAAAAATAGTACGGGCTAGTCAGTTTTCGGACTGGTAATTGAAAAATAACCAATGTTTGTAAAGTTATTAAAAATAGCTATTATTTTGCTGCAACACGGAAAGTTCCAACATAATATACTGGAGATTAGTGCACCTGTGTATGAACTTCCAGCATATTATGCTCGAACTCCAACACACGGAAAGTTCCTACATAATATACTAAAGATTGGAGCACCTGTGTATGAACTTCCAGCATATTACGCTGGAACTCCAGTATAATATGCTGGAATATTTTCCGGATTTTGAACAGTATTTTCGTTCAGATTTATATTTACATGAAAAGTGACTAAATTTTAATTACTTTTGAAATTATGGCTATTTTTCAATTAACACTTGTAAATCTAGCTATTTTTGAATTTCTATCGGGCCATAGCCTCACATGTCACAAGGAGTGGAGCCTGCTTTCCGAAATCATTTCCTCAAATTTTTAAACAGTTCATTTTTTTTTCCTCCTGATCAAATACAGTAACTCTTCTCTCATTGCGGTAATTTGGTTTTAATTACCCATCTCTATGGTGCAGATTTTGGACTTTGTCCATTTTCCAGTGTAAATGGAAAATGGACTAGCTCTTCAATTGATTGTTTTCAAGTTTTATACAAAGTTATATTAAGAGCATAATAGAGACAATGGTGAAAGTATCACCATCATGCCCGATTTTTATTAGATTTGATTGATACAAATAGAAAAGAACAAAAATTGCAGTTCGAGAACTCTCTGCCTCATATATAATGCACAGAACTTATAACTATTCAACGATATCAATAGCCATATGTGTCCACATTCTGTAGCCAATGTCAATCAACGAGAATTGCATGGATGGTTCCTTATTTGCGCAAAGCAATAAATCTTTTTCCTTTTCAACGACGGCTATAAACCATCCCAAGCGAACACGGCAAGGCGGGGCCGCTTTTGTATTTTTCCTATTCAAAAGGTGTTTATTTGCATGTTACACATTATATCAAGTCAGACAAATTAAATTAATCATAAAAGTCATAAATTAACGTGAAATTAATGCATATGACTAGATGATAAAAGTTTATACGCAAAATATGTATCTTGTATTCATCTATTTGGTGCAAACCCTGAAAATGCTGGTAAGCTATCCCCCCTCTCCTCTGGGAAATACTTGGGAGTCATAAATTAAAGGTAGAGTAGACATCATTACTAAACAACGGCTAAGTGATAAAAAACTATATAAATGTTACGATCCGGAATTTTCATCCACGATAGTGTGATGACGTCTAACATTTTACTTTTTAGACAAGTCAATATTAGTTATATCTATTTAATCATTTTTAACAATTTCAAATTAAATGACAACAATAAATGAATTGTCTGAAATAAAGTGATAAACTAATAAACGACGAAATCCAAATGCAATCCCAAGTGTCACGAATACCTGAGCGTCTAGAGTACTACAAATAATAGTGTGAATAAAATAAAATAACCGTCTGAATCAAAATAAACAGCTAAGTAGATATATAAGGGGACTTCAGGGTTGTAGACGTCGTGTAACTACCTCAAGTCTCCACTAATAGCTAGATCTGAGCAAATATCAATCAGCATTGCTGGGACCAACTTCGGTATCTGCACAAGAAGTTAGAGTGTAGTATGAGTACAACCGACTTCATGTACTCTGTAAGTGCCGAGCCTAACCTCGACGAAGTAGTGACGAGGCTAAGGCGGGTCACTTACAATAACCTGAACGCGATAATAATATAACAGGAAAGACAGGAATGAAAATAAAGCAGTTAACTCATAACAACAAACTCAAAATCCAACTACTAGAGAGCTCAGAATAACAAGTCTTATAAACTCATCTCAAATACTGAGGCAAATCCAACAGTCACAAGCAAACACAACTTATACAATATGTTGCGGCGCGCAACCCGATCCCACTATATCATCATTTGTCAATGTCATAATCCGTCCTTATTCCACCATTTCAATTCATTACCTTTCAATTTTCGTTGCTGCGTGCAACCCGCTCCCCAATCAATATCAATCAACAATAGCAATTCAACAACCAAAATTTACAAGAATTTCTACGGCAAGAGAGTAAATTTACGAGAAAATGAAGAATCACATAATAATCCTCAAATGTCTCAACTTTACCTACTCATCGATATCTACCAATTAATAACTCATACAAGTAAAACTGTGTTGTAGAAGGCAACCAATTTTACAAACTATAAGACAAGCACGATATATGATAACTTAAATATGCAAGTAAAGCAATTGGAGACAAATAGCAAATAAGCATGGAATTATGTAAAGGAAAAGATAACTGAATGACAAGTAACAATTATGGCATGTAAGTCAAATAAGTGAATGTAGCAATTAAGGCATGAAACAAGATATATTATGAAGTAACAAAAACATATAAGCAAGTAACATAATGGTGCATATACACTCGTCACATCGCGTATACGTCGTCTCTCATATAATTCACATAACATGTAGATCAAGGGTTCCTAATTCCCTCAAATCAAGGTTAGACTCAACACTTACCTCACTCCATAACTCAAGCAATCAATCGACCACGACCTTGCTTTTTGAACAAGCCTTCAAACTAACCAAATCTAGCAAATTATGGACCAAATAATTCAAAATAAGATTTCAAAACTACCCGCAATGAAAGAGGTTCAATTTAGATCATTTTAACAAAAGTCAACCCCAGGCTCGATTGGTCAAAATCGAGGTTCAGACAAAACCCGATTACCCATTCACCCCCGAGCCCAATTATGTGATTTGTTTCGAAATCCGGCCCAATTCGTGGTCTAAATCTCAATTTTACAAGAATTTTCACTTCTACCCAAATCCCTAATTTCTACCATGAAAATCCTAAATTTAATGTTGAAATCTCATGAAATGTAATGGGTAATTGAAAAGAAATGGATTAGAGTCGATTACTAAAGAATTTGGGAAGAAAAGTCTCTTGAAAAAGTATTTAGGGTTGAGAAATTGTGTAAAATGAGCTAAGTCCCGTTTTTCTCCTCTTTTACCCAGTTGCAGATCTCCAATTGCGAAAACTTATTCGCAATTGCGCATATCGCAAATGCGAACTCTGCCTCAGAGCCAAAGAAGTCGAAATTGCAACAAAAAGTTCGCAAATGCGAAGTCCCCACCTTCGCAAATGTGACCACAGTCTTTGCAATTGCGAAAATAGTCTATTGTTGCCGGGCATTGCAAATGCAACCACGGGATCGCAAATGTGATCCTGAGAGTTGTTCGCAATTGCAAACCATTTCCTCGCGTTGCGAGGTTACCCAATCACATCCCCTGCTCGCAAATGCGAAACACATGTTTGCAAAAGCGAGGCTCACAATTGCGAGCTTGACCTCGCAAATTTGAGATCTGCAGCAGGACACCAGCAATAGAGTACCCCAGCTATCCTAGCATTAGCCAAACTCATCAGAGAACACGTCTGAAACTCACCCGAGCCCCTCGGGTTCCAAACCAAACATGCACATAAATGTAATAACATCATACGAACTTGCTCGCGCAAATCAAATCACCAAAATAACATATAAATCTACGATTCAATCCTCAAAATAAATAAAACTTCAAAGTGAAACTCAAGAACACTAGAATCACATTTAAGCATCCGACTCATGTCAAATCAATTCCGAATTGAACCAAATTTTACAGACAAGTTTCAAATAGCAATACAGGCCAATTCCAAGTTTTAACATCAAAATACGAACCCATTAGCTAAGAAGTCAACTTATGGTCAAACCTAGTAATTTTCAACTTTCTAAAATGCTAGTTTTCGCCAAAATGAGCCAAAACAAGTTAGGGACTTTCAAATTCAATTCCGGGCATATGTCCAAGTCCCAAATCACGATACGGATCCATCGGGATCGTCAAAATGACAATCTGCATCCGTTTACACAAAATGTTGGCCGTAGTCAACTTAAACCATTTTTAAGGCAAAAATTCACATTTTCTTCAGTTTTTCACATAATGACTTTCTAGAATAAGACTCGGATTGTGCACGCAAATTAAGAAATGATAAACGGAGCTAATCGAGGTCTCGGAACACGGAAATAAAGGCTGAATCTCAAAATGACCTATCGGATCATCACAGTAAATAAACACAGTATCTTATTTTTATTGGTTTGCTATAAATATCAACACACTATACATAAGCTTTTTCATGATTAACATTGTCAAAATATTTAAGTTTGCGTTTAACCTCCAATTGCAGGTTTAGCCCTTAATCCTAAACTGTTCTTAGAGCGATTCCAAATTCGGACAATATTAGTCTATTTGAACTATGTTTTTTTTCCTTGAAGTCTAGTATGAGCTTAAATAACTCTAACCAGTTACAAAGGTGGCCCGTTTCGGTCATGTTCACATCGATACCAATGAGCTTTTTACAAGTCAAATATGTCCTTGTTTCCACTCTAAAAGAATGAACTAAAGACATATATCTTCTTTTAAAAGTGGATGATCGTACATTTTCCCCTTTTGTCATTTTCATATACACTCTTTATTAGTGGGGACTGAGACTGGCCAGGTTTATAAACCTCGTAAACCTTCTCAAAAGCTTTTCAACTTGGCCAGACATCCATATATATTAGTTAAAACTAATTCTAATAAAGCAATTACGGGCTAGTTTTTGGCTAAAATTATCCCTAATCTATGAGGGTAGATTCATTTTTGTAACATGTGAGCATCTTTAATCCCTTAAATTTGCTAAAATGGAGCACCTTTAATCTCACTGACATAACGAAACTAAAAACTAACTGTGCCTACCATTGCTACTCTACATCGCTGTTAAAAGATCAAAAACTCATCAATAAAAATCTAAATCCATTCCGATTCCATCCAAAGCCCAACAGTAAAAAACCAATTTGAGGTAATAAGAATGGCAGAAAAACGACGAGAAAAATAATTATGTTGGTAGAAGACGTAAAGATGAAGAACCAGATAGCAGATCTGGAAATCATAAATTGAAGGGTGCATCGAGTGATGATCGAGATACTGCCCACAAACCACTAAGAAAGGAAAGATATTTTGTTCTACATAAATAGTGATAACTTGATTGCATACTCAACAGGAACACCATGAGAATTCGATGACGCAAGAGAATGACGAGCTTCGAGCACAAAACGTATCAATAAGAGAGGCAATTAGAAATCCAATTAGCCTTTTCACTGAAGAATTGGGAGGAATCGGCCACGAATTTAGCTTTTTACTGTTGGGTTTTGCTGGAACGGGGGTGTGTTTAGAATTTTGCTGCTGAGTTTTAATTTTTTAACAGAAATATGTGAGTAGCAATGATAGGCGCCGTTAGTTTTTAGCTCCATTATGTTAGTTAGACCAAAGATGCTTTCATTTAGCAAACTTAAGGGATTAAAAATACTCACATATATATTTGAAGAACAAAAATAAACCTACTCTCATGAATAAGGGATAATTTTAGCTAAAAACTCATCTATCATATCTCTAAAACTTCTATCATGCACCTTCAAACATATCCTATGTCTTAAAATTAGGGTTTAACCTTTTTGGAAATCAACATGTAAATGATTAAAAAAAAAAAAAAAAAGACTAGAAATGTCAATAAAGTCATGTTTCATTACATCTTATTTCTCCCCATGGGTATTATTAAGAACTTTTTGACTTTTTAGAGAACCGTCGGCCAAATTCGTCTCAGTACTAGAAATTTAGGAAAAACCGACCAAGTGATACTGACTAACGTTGATCGGTCAACAAAAGCGATCAAAAAACCATTCAAAAACGGATAAATCTACCAAAAAATATTTTATAATTTTTTAAAATTACATACCGATCGAAATTGATTGGTATATTGGTCAAACATTTGACTGCAGTGGCCAGACTTGCTTAGCTAAAGCACCTTTTTGATTACCGACCAACATTGATCGGTAATGTGGATCCAATATTTAAATTTTAATAATTATATTATTATTTAAAATATTTTATAAAGTTTATAGTTAAATTTACCGACCAAAGTTGGTCGGTTATTGCAGGGGAAGATTTTACCGACAACATTGGTTGGTAAATATAATTTCTGGAAAATACTCGACCAACTTCGGTCGGTTCATAGGTCAAACATGGTCAAACTTTCGAATCACATTAATATTCACTATCTAAATAATATAAATGTAATCCGTTAACACTTTATTTTGAAATACAAATAACGAATACACTAACATATACCATCACAAGCTATATATAGTTAAAGTAATACAACAAAGTGTGTGTGTGTGTGTGTGTGTGTGTGTGTATAGGCATATCCGCATTCAAGAACACAAAACGCTAGGGCCACAGGGTCGGGTTCTTTTGGGGATAGACTTGTGAAGAAGTAATAATCTAATTAGTATATATATAATTGAATATTATCAAATATATCTATTTGTAAATTGATTCATCGACTTATAACTTACTTAGATGCATCGATGAATATTAAAAACAAAACATCTCGACCTATATCGATTAATCTATGTCATACATTATTAGTGATGAACGAATGAAATGTAGAAGAATTAATACTAAACATCTTTGACACGTATATATAGAACACAAATTAAAGAAACGAAAGAAGTTAATAGCATTAAGTAAACGAATTAATATAACAATCGACTAATCATATTTAAAGTTTATCAATAAAGTTTATCATATAACAATCATAATAGAATAATATAAGTTTATCAATTCATCAATTGATAAAGTTTTCGTACGTAGTAATGTATGTGATTGATCATCAATTACAATATAGTGTGTGTGTGTGTGTATGAAATTACTCATATACTTAATTATAACTTAGAAAGTTAACTTAGACAAATGAATACAAAAGGTAAAACGTCTTGACTGATAGTTATTAATCTATGTGATTTGTAATTAGTTATAAAACGAATGAGTATATAAGACGAAATGTGAAATTCGAATAAAATAAACATCTCATATATATACCTTTATTTTTTTTATTATGATTGATTATTTATATATATATGTGTGAATAAAATATATGCTTATAATTTATTAAAAATAATTAGTTAATATAATTATTTATAAGATTATGCTTTTATAATTATTTGTAGTAAATATGTATGTGAATAAAATAAGTGCTTATAGTTTATATTAATTTTTTATAGTTTATAATATTTTAAGAAATAAAAACACAAAAGAAAAAATTAGTTTTTAAAAAAAATAACCGACCAAAGTTGGTCTGTTAATATTCAACCACAGTCAACGCCCGGTCACTTAGTGTACCGACCAACATTGGTCGGTAATTCTAAATCCAGATCTCAAATACGGGATTTCCCCCTCATTTCTCTTACTCTCTTCTCAAAATTTTCTAACTCCCCCTCTCTTCTCCCTCTCACACACAACACCCTTCCCCCTCTCCTTCTTTATTTCCCTCACACCAATCTCATTCCCCAAACCACGTCGCCACTGCCCCCCGCCACCGCCGCCGTTGCCCGTTGCTACGGCCTCCACTGTCGTTACTGCCTCTTCCCCTCCTAAAAATTTCAGGTTTCGATTTGAGCTTACATTGTTTGTATAATTTTAATATCTTAGTTATTTCGTTATGAATTAGTTGATTATTGTTTAAATTGATTGTTTAAAATTGAATTTTATTGAAATCTAGGGTTTAGGTCATGTTAAATTGAATTGATTATCTAGGGTGTAAATTTAAGTTTGTATTGACCTTAGTAGTTTTGTTAGGAATTGAATGTTTAACTTTGAAGTGAATTATGTTTTTAGGATTTGTTCATGTGAATTGAAATTTTAGTATATGAATTGAAATTTTTAGGGGTTATTGAATTGGTTAGGGTATTAATTGAATTGTTTAGGGTATGGGTTGAACTTTTAGGATATGAATAGAACTTTTAGGCGTAATGGTTGAACTTTTTGGATGTGAATTGAACTTTTAGGGATAATTGTTGAACCTTTTGGGTGTAATTAATAAAAATTAGTTATCTTAATTAACTAAAAATGATTTAATTAATTCATAATTGTAGAATATTTTAAGTAGTTGTAATACTTATGGAAATATCTCAATTTTTTTTATTTGTATAGATGGAAAATCGTACTTGGATGTACAATAGGAATTATCCTAATCGGTGGGGATTGCGGGAGGATTTTGTAGAAGGGGTTGATGACTTTATTAGATATGCAATGTCACTTTCATCATACCAGAACTGAAGGAGTAATTAGGTGCCCTTGTGTCAAGTGCGATTGTGTGAAGTTTAAAAAATCGGAGGAAGTTAAGCTTCATCTTTATAGGAAGGGGTTTATAGAGAATTACTTTGTGTAGATTGATCATGGAGAGATCGATGGTAGCCGTGGAATATTTCATAATATGGTTGTTGGTGAAAGTAGTAGGTCGGTGGAGAATAAAAATCATGATTCTAGAATTCAGGATATGGCTGCGGATGCTTTTAGGACGCACTCCAGGGATGAGCCCAATGAAATTATTGAACAAACTCCTAATGATGATGCAAAACGTTTTTATGAACAGTTAGAGGAAGCTAGTCGTCCACTACGTGAAGGAATTCCGCACTCTGAGCTGTCTGTTGCAGTTAGATTACTAAGTATCAAATCTGATTGGAATATTTCTCAAGCGGCCATGGACTCTTTCATTGACCTTATGAGTGAACTAGTTGACGCAAATATCAACTTACCTGGTGATTTCTATAAGGCAAAGAGATTGGTTTCTAAGTTAGGACTTTCCTCGATGAGAATTGATCGTGAAGATGGTTGCATGCTATATTATAAAGATGATGCAAATTTAGAAAGTTGTAAATTCTGGAAAAGCCTCGTTTCAAGAGGCTTTCCAGCTGGAATATGGTCGCTGTAAAGGCGATGCATTATTTACCTCTTATACCTAGGTTAAGGAGGTTATATGCGTAGATGAATTTTGCTCCTCATATGAGATGGCACTTTGAAAATAGAAGACCACCTGGTGTTATGTGTCATCCTTCAGATGGAGAAGCTTGGAATCACTTTGATAGGACATATCCAGATTATGCTAGTGAACCAAGGAACATTCGATTAGGTTTGTGTGCAGATGGTTTCACCCTTTTTCTATATTTGCGACACCATATTCATGTTGGCCTATCTTTCTTACACCTTATAATCTACCACCTGAGTTGTGTATGACTAGTCCATATATATTTTAAATTATATTATCCCTGGTCCACGTAATCCGAAAAGTTTGATTGATGTATATTTGCAACCTTTGATTGATGAGCTAAAACAGTTGTGATATGAAGGTGTTGAAACATATGACATATCAACCAAGCAGACTTTCAAATTGCGTGCTAATTTAATGTGGGCTATTAACATTTTCCTGCGTATGAAATGTTGTCTAGGTGGATGACTGTTGGGAAGCTAGCTTGTCCTTACTGCATGGAAAATGGTAAAGCGTTCACTTTGAAACATGGCCGAAAGCAATCATGGTTTGATTGTCACCGTCAGTTCTTGCCTGATGATCATGAGTTTAGAAGGATGAAAAATGCATTCAAAAAGAATAAAGTAGAATATGACTTGCCACCTCCGCTACTTTCAGGTGAGGAAATTTGGGAGAGGGTCCAGAACTTCAGTAAAGTTACTGAGGCCCCACCTTCTATATTCCCCGCATATGGTGTTACTCATAATTGGACGAAACAAAGTATATTATTGGAGTTGCCTTATTGGAAGGATAATATTCTCCGATTCGGTTACAAAATTAAAGATGCCTGAGGGTTATGCGTCGAATCTGGGGAAAAAAAGGTGATACGGAGATAGGGAAGTTGAGCCATTTGAAAAGTCATGACTGTCATGTTTCCATGGAGACCTTAGTGCCTATTGCATTTCGTGGTTTGCTTGAAAGAATCTGGAAATCCATTACAGAGATTAGTTTATATTTCAAAGACTTGTGTTCTACCACCTTAAGGGAAGAAAACTTACTTCGGATGGATCAGAATATTCGTGTAACTTCTAGTAAGATGGAAAACATATTTCCATGTGGTTTCTTTGATGTGATGGAACACCTTCCAATCCACCTTGCACACGAGGCACGACTTGGAGGGCCTGTTCAATGCAAATGGATGTATCCCTTTGAGAGGTAATATTATAAGTTTGATATAAAATTCTATTTTATTTAATTGAATGTTCTTGGCTAACATGACATTATGTAGGACAATTGGAAAATGCAAACAATTTGTTAAGTAGAGGAATATGATTGAAGGATTTATATGCGAAGCCTATCTTGCAAAGAAAACTGCACATTTTTGTACTTATTATTTTGAGAGTAACGTGCCATGTTCAAGGAGTAGGCTCAATAGGCACACTGTCGACTGTGTAAATGATCCACTATATCCACCAATGTCCATATTCAATCAACCAGGACGATGTTCTAAGGATGTTAGAAAGAGAAGTTTGAGTGATATCGAGTACAAGTCAGCAACAATTCATGTGTTGCTAAATTATCCCGAAGTTGTACCATTTTTTAAGTAAGTATTGATTTATTAGCTATCAAAATGTAAAATTCATTGTGATTACATATTGATGCAACTACTAAAAATATTTGATGTGCAGATGGAAGGCAAGGGTCAAGGTAACAATGACCCTACTAGTTCTCGGGGTCGAGAAAAGGCTAGGAAGGGAAAGAGGAGGGTAGAATCTGGGGATAATAATACTCCCTCTTTTTCACCCTCTTCAGAGATGCCTATGTCTTATCCTCCATCACACGGCTATACTGAGCTGCCATAGCATCACGAGGCCTACACCTTCATCCAGACACCAGGTCTTCCATCACAGGGCCATATGACTATACGTCCGACATACAGTCCAGTTGCCTCACAGCCACGTGGATCGCATCCCTACATATCATAGCCACATGGATCCCAGCCATTCATATTGCAGCCACTCGGGCCACATCCATCAGTATCACAGCCACATGGATCGCATCCAGCTATGTCGCAGTCACAGGGATCGCAGCCATCTTCATCATCGACTCCATCCATTTCAGGACTTCGCCTGCGAGACCGTATCTCTGCACATGCCTCTGATACACATGTGGAGGATGATGATCCAGTGGCACTGTATTATGATCGCTATGGCAGGATCATCATAGTCCCTAAGGGTAACAGGTAAGATTTATTTGTTATTTTTGAGTTTATTGTTTTATAATTTTTTTCTAATATATTCATATGTTTTTATTGTTAAATTGTAGGTTCAGACCAGGTAAGCAAACTACGAAGATAATCACCAATGCGATCAAAAAGCTTTATGATGGCCCTTATGCGACTTGGACTAATTTCCCATCACGCTGAAGGAGCAAATTTTCAATCAGTTTAAGGTATAAATATTCTTTTAAGCAGTTTAATAATTTATATTTATGATGTTTCCATCTAATATTTAACTTTTGAAATACAAAGCAGGTGTGTATGGGAAGACCGCTATAGTGAGGAAGTGGCTACAAATTTTTATCATAAAGCCCGCAAGAGATTGTCGGATCATTTCTCAAATGGTAGAAAGAAGAACAAGAGGCCTGACTGGTGTCTGCAGCATTTATGGGATGATTTCTCAAGGAAATGGAAGACCGAGGATTTCTTACAGAAGAGCGAAAAAGGAAAGAAAGCTCACTCATCCAAGAACGGAGGCTCTTTGCACACTGGGGGTGTTAAGCATCGGGACAATAAGAAAAAGATTGGTAATTGCTTAAATTATTTTACTTTTCTAAGTATATCAACTCTATTTATTAACTAAATCAATTTATTTTGAAGAAAAGAAGTATGGGCGTCCAATGAGCCATGATGAGCTATTCACGGAGACGCATATTTTAAAGAAGAAGAAAGAGGGAGATGGAGATAGGTGGGTCGAGGAACGGGCAGAGACTGCATATGTAAGCTTTCAATTTTCTTTAAGTGTTAAAATTTACTTTTATAAGATTTACATACTAATTTAATTTAAAATAATGTAGGGTCACTACCAAAGTAACATGGTGGAATTCATTCGTAGTCAGCCAGTTGGTGAATTGGGCGAGCCAACCCAACTTTCGGATGAGGATGTTGAAAAAATATGGTTGGAGGCTGTTGGCGGTCCAAAAAGGGGGAAGGTATACGGGCTTTCTGAGAAAAAATTTCATCGCTACAAGTGTGGAATGCAAGGAATAGGGATTTCCTCATAAGGCGAGGAACTTAATACGGAGAGCCTCTCAGCTATGCGGTAGACAATGACAAAGCTTACATCCGAGCTAGAAGCGGCCAAGGAAAGAGAAAGGATTAGAGATGCTCAATTACTTGGTATGCAAGCTCATATCAGAATTCTCCTTTCTACTGGAGCTTTTCCGTTGCCCCGGTCTCGTGAGTCATCGCTAGAGGCTTGGCCTCCACGTGATCATTCCTCCCATCTGACCCGTGATTGTTCTTTCCGTCCTCCACAAGACCGTTCTCTATACTGTTTTCTTGATGAAAGTTCATCAAATGATGATGATGTCGTAGAAAACACCCCTTGATCAATACTTTGATATACTTTGAACTAGACTAATAGAACTAGTTTTGAATTAGATTGAACAATTTTGAACTTGTTGTAATTACTTAGATTTGCTTGATTTTGGATTGTGATGTTTAATGAACTTTAATTTGTTAGTTTTAAAGTATTAATAGGATGTTTGGTTGTTGTTGTTATTGTTGGATGTTTTGTTGAATTAGTGGTGAATTGAGGGTTGTATGTGGCGAATTAGTGGTTATTAGATGTGAATTGGGGGTATTAGTATGCTGTTTTTATTTGGCAGATGGTGTATTTACCAAAATAGGCATTTTCTGCCAAAATTAATCCCAGCAAACCGACCAACATTGGTCAATATAAAAAAAATTAAAATTGTAAATACCGACCAATGTTGGTCAGTTAATGCACATTTATTTCCCAGAAATTCAACATTACTGACTAAGTTGATCGGTAAGTTGCCTGCCCTGTCCAGTTTACCGACCAACGTTGGTCGATATTTTTAAATTTTAATTATTTATAAAATAAAAAAAATTCCAATACATACCAAAATTGGTTGGTAAGCAAAATTAATAAATTTAATACACCAACCAAGTTTGTTGGGTAAAATTAAATTATTAATATAATATTCCGACCAATGTTGGTCGATAAGTCAATTAAATTGTCAGATGGTCGTGTAAGCATACCGATCAATGTTGGTCGGTATGCCCTTCCGACCTACAAAATACTGATCATGCATTAATAATGATCGCGTTTTGGACGGTTATTGGCCATTAGTGACCTACTTTGGTCTATTTTTGTGGACGAATCTTTTTGAATTTCTAGTAGTGTCTATTTTAAACTCAAAGTAAAATTATTTATGATTTAAGTCAAGAGACGGATTGCTAAAAACTAAGAAAATAAATTCTTTATCGAAATAGTAATGGATATCATCTTATTCCACCGAAATCTTAAAATTAGTGGCAACTTTAAGCGAAAGTGAGTCTAATTACATTGTAAGTTTAGAAAAATTACGTCATATTCTTTTTTTTTTCTCATCCCATCAAGAAGATCAACAATATTTCAACTCTCTTTTTGCGTTATTCGACATCGATCAACTGATGGTCAAAATGTATTTTTCCACCTTGAGAAGGTAGAAAGCAAAACCAATCCAACAAACAACTATTACTATGTCCCTATTAGTAAAGCATGTATTTCTTGCAGGACTTGCTGAGCTTCGTGTCGCTAGAGCAAACCTCACTCGTTGATCAAAAACACAAAAGCACAATAGTAATGAGACACATACATAGAGAGGGTGTCATATTTGAATTCCAAAAATCATTCTAACTTTGCAATTTAAAGCATATTACGATTTCAATTATGTAGAAATATTATTTTAAAAGAAAACTCAAGGCAAAAGGAAGATGGAAAAACAGGGTCGGGATTGTTGCTGATTGATTACTAATTTTCATTGGACATAGATGTTCACTCACTAGGTCGTAGGTCTATCTATGGATGTTTACTTTGTTTTGAAGCGTCTTATTTGTACATATTCAGTAACCAATTAATGTCAATTGTCAACTGATGCCTATTGCATGGATGGACCCTTATATGTGAAAGCTACGGGCTTATTTTATTTGGTTTGTTTATCTCTAATCTACAACGACTCTCTAAACCATCTCACACGTTATAATCTGAAATGGGCTGTAAATTAACATCCCTTTTATTTTCCACCTTACTCACTGATCTTCAAGCTGTATTTGTTCGTTTCAATCAAGCACAATCATTTATAGTTATTTTTTATTGTTACTTACCCCATAATTTAACTCATGTGTTTACAAACGGAAAAGATAAAAGAATGCTTAATATGACATAACAAGTCCAAGTTGTGTCGATATTTTTGGCAAGTTTTTGGTCATGTCACGCTACTTTTTATGAAGCAAGCAACAAAAAGATACGTGAAGTCTTCATCCAGTAAACTTGCTCCCTTGAATTTTCTAATTTTAGTGGATATCAATATTATCTTCTTTGAGGGTGGCGGGACCATACATTTTTTCTTTTTCTTTTTCCTTTTCCTCTTCTTTTCCACCTCTCTTTTAATTTTCATAGGGACGACTCTAGCTAATAATTCTCATAAGTTCTCACAAAATTAGTCCATCCAGTCGTAATATCATAGGTCTCTCTCTCTCTCTCTCTCTCTATATATATATATATATATAACTTACCTCATTTTTTCTAAAAGTCATGCGCGCACTCTCGCTCTCTGTTCTTTTTCTTTCTTGCATAAGTGACATATGTTATTGGACTTAATATTTCTTCATTAAAATATCGATTACATTTGTTTAGTTTAAGCCGAAAGTAGATTGTTAGTCATTAAAGTCAATATATGCGTTAACTAGATCGAAGATTTCTCCTTTTGGATCGATTTATTCTATCAGTAACCAATGACAATCTATTACATTTGGGACCCCAAAAAAACACTACCTAAACAGAAAGTTACAGGACTTATTATCTGAAAATAATATTTGTTTTTAGTGGTGAAAAATAGAACTTTTTTTTCCCGGTTTTAAGTAAGAGGAGTAATGTCTGTTTGGGTCGTGACGGCATGCTCTCGGCGCATGATTAGTGAGGATAGCTGACATACGCCATGACCCGCCAACACCAAAAAACGGAAGGAGGAACCATCACGGCCGGTAATGCAACCGACGAAGGAGTCTAGTAGTAGCCTGGTAACACCGAAAACAGGAGTAATTCAACAATTGCCTCCCATGAAACTATCTCGTTGGTTGCCGGGAATGGGAAATGCACCTACAATACTCCAAGCACCGCCGATGGAGAAAGTGCACCCACCAGAGGTAACCATGTCTACAACTGCAAGGAAATTGACTTATTCTGCTATTTCTGGAGAAAGCACAAATACAATGGCGGACGTGGTCAAAGGAAATTGGATTCAGCAACAAGGGCTACAACTGAAGTTCTACCCACCAGAAATTAGGGACGGAATTAGAGTGGTGAAGCTCAATCCGGATGAATTAGATCAACAATGGCAGAAATGGAAAACAACCCTAATTGACTATGTAATTGGGGAAATCCACCGTTTAAGGAGATGATAAAGTTTGACTATGGAGTATGGAATTCGTGGCAACCCCAAAAGTATTCCTTCATGACGATGGCTATTTTCTATTTCGATTTGAATCTATGGAAGATAAACTTCAAATACTACAAAATGGACCTTACACCTTTAACAATCGACGAATGATTCTAAAGGACCAGGACCCTGAGTTCAATATCCAAAATGAACCCGTGCGAGTGATTCCAGTATGGGTCACATTCCTAGGCTTACCAATTCAGTGCTTGGCGGAGGATAATCTAGGGAGGATTGTAAGCTCACTAGGTAATTCAATTTGTACTGATAAACTGACTGCCCAATGTGAAAGGATATCCTACGCTAGGGTCCTTATAGAAATGTATATAACTTAGACAATGACAGATAGACTCACCATTGAAACACCTGATGGGAAGCTATGAGAGCAGGTTATTGAGTATGAATGGCAACCAAAATTTTGCTAGGATTGCAACCATTTTGAACATTTAACAGGTGAATGCAAGAAGAAGCCAGAGGCAACTCAAGCAACTGACAAATCCCAAAACAAAAAGAATAAGAAGGCCAAATGGGAGTGGAGATCAAAACCAGCAGGGCAACCATCTGAAGAGGTGCATCTTAAAGATAAGGAGGAGAACACTACTAAAAGTGTTCAGCAACAAGTTGAGGATCTGCAGGTTTAATAAATGGCAGAGGAAAACAGGCAGTAGTATATCATGGGACAAAGCAGAGAAAAGAACATCTCATTGCTCCAGATGTACTCGCCAAAAGGAACCAATATGCTATGTTGAGAATACAGGAGAATGATCAAGGTATTTTGGAGCAGGGGAAATGCAGGTTCCTCACATGGGTTAGAGAAAGGGATCAACCATACCACTATGCTCCCATCTCAATGATCATTTGTTCTTGGAATATTAGAGGGCTTAACAAGTCCTTTAAACAAAGAGAGTTCAAGAGATTTCTGAATAAGAACATGATAGATTTAATTGGGTGCTTTGAGACTAGGGTAGAATTACAACTCTGCTCCTCATGGCAGAATTTGGATTGGATAGAGATAAAATTCAGTAGCAATGGCAACATTAGAATCTACATCTCAGTTAGTTCATTGTCAAATTAAAGATAGATAGCCAACATTCAGTAGCTGCATTACTTTTGTTTATGGAATGCATACTGTAGCAGACAGGAAGGACTTATGGAATAAGCTGAGACAAATTAATACAATGATCACTGGACCTTGGCTCATCATTGGAGACTTTAATAGTACTGCAATGTGGAGGATAGAATTAATGGTATGCCAGTACATCAATCCAAGATTGCAGACTTCAACATTGTGTGGAAGATATTGGTGTAGGGAAACTCACAAAAGGCAAGCCAATACTCCTGGAGCAACAAAAGAGAAGCAGGGGAGAGAATCTACAATCACATAGACTGGGTATTTGGGAATGCAGATTGGTTCAGCTATTACAATAGCATTGAGGCTAACTACATGATGCCAGAGATCTTAGATCACACTCCTATAATGCTGAATACATAAACCAAAAGAACAAAAGAAAAAGACCTTATAGATTACTCCACGTCCTACTGAAACAGGAAGGATACAAAGAAGCAGTTGCAAGCACCTGGGCACAGGACATAAAGGGATATACTATGTTTACTATATGGAGAAAGTTGAAGAAATAGAGGAGGACACCAAAGACATGCACAAAGATATGTCCTCTATAGATCTCAAGCTAACAAAACTTAGAGAACAACTGAAGCATACACAGGAAGCACTGAATGAGAACTTTTTTAATCCACAACTGATTGAGGAGGAAAAGATACAACTCATTCAATTAGAAAGATGAGAGAGAGTATGCATACGATGACTCAAATTCTAAGTATGTCCATGCATACTTGAAAGCTAGACAGGCAAGGAACAAAATATCATCATCTACAATGAAGCCAACATGAGATTAATAGACCCACCTTTGATACAAAAGGAATTCTCAAGGTTCTTTCAGTAACTGCTGGGGGAAAGTACCTCCAGTTTTTCCTGGACTTGATGTGAGTATAGCCAGAAATGGCCTCTGCCTGACACTGGCTCAGCAACAACAGATGCTTCTACCAGTAACTAGAGAGGAAATCATACAAGCTGTACAAGACTTACCTCTGGACAAAGCACCTGGTATAGATGGATACCCAGCTGAGTTCTTTACAGAGTTCTGGCCACTTATTGGAGACAAAGTAATCAATACAGAGCAAGAATTCTTTACAACTAGAAAACTACTAAAAGAAGCAAATGGTACTACTGTTACACTGATACCAAAGACATGAAATCCATCCTTTGTCAAGGAATATATACCAATTTCTTGTTGTACAACCCTCTACAAAATCATAGCAAAGATCTTGAGAGGAAGACTGAATCCAGTAGTAGATCAAATAGTAGGGGCATCACAATCAGCTTTCATTGAAGGGAGGAATATTCTGGACAATGTGATCATAACATATGAGCTACTGAAAGGGTTTTCTCAGAAATCATCATCTCCCAGATGCTTGATCAAAATGGATATCAGGAAAGCCTATGATTATGTAGGATGGAGCTTTCTGGAAGGATTACTGTTGGAGTTTGGGTTTCCTACTAGGCTGGTCAAGCTCGTTATGGAGTGTGTAAGTACTGTAAGATATTCCATGCTAATCAATGATAAGTTCCATCTCATTCAATATTTCTTTGGTTGGTAGCCAACTTTGTTGAATGTCTTTGGTTGGTAACCAACTTTGTTGAATATTTTTGGTTGGTAGCCAATTTTGTTGAATATCTTTGGTTGGTAGCCAACTTTGTTGAATGTCTTTGGTTGGTAGCCAACTTTGTTGACATTGAAGAAAAAGAAGAAAAAGTGTGTACAAATTGTCAAATATAGTAGGCTTTAGAGAGTGAGGCTTTGGCTATAAAAGGAGAGCTTAAACTCTCATTTCTACACACCAACAAAGAGAGGAAGAAAGAGTGAGGTTTCACAGACAAGTCTGTGAGGAAAAAATAGAGAGTGAGCGATATTGTAGTAAGGTGAGAATATCAAAAGAGTGTTATTTCTTTTGAGCGTTGTTGTGGTGAGTATTTTACTCGGATCTACAAAGTGTAAAATTCCTTGCTATAGTGAAATCAGTTGCTCGTCTCGGGCCGTGGTTTTTTCCCTTATTCAAAAGGGTTTTCCACGTAAAAATCTTGGTGTCGTTCTCACTCTTTTATTCTTGTTAATTATCGTATCTCCGTGTTACATTATTATTCCATCTTTATTACTCTGAATATTATCTCCATAGGGGATTTATTCCCAACAACTGGTATCAGAGCTAAGGAGATTCAACACGATCACTGACGATGGAGAGTTCGAAGATTGGAATCGAGAAGTTTGATGGATCCGATTTCGGTTTCTGGAAGATGCAGATCGAAGACTATCTGTACCAGAAAGATCTTCACGAACCCTTGACTGGGGTGAAGCCGGAATCCATGACGGAGGAGCAGTGGAAGCTGAAGGATCGCCAGGCATTGGGGTTGATCCGGTTGGCCTTGTCAAAAAACGTGGCGTTCAACATCGTAAAGGAGAAGACTACATCAGATCTGTTGAAGGCGCTATCAAATATGTACGAAAAGCCATCGGCGATGAACAAGGTATATTTGATGCGTAGATTATTCAATTTACAGATGTCTGAAAATGGATCTGTTGCCGATCATATAAATGAGTTCAATAT
>MCJB01002012.1:0-22297 GCA_002018475.1 Nicotiana obtusifolia
ATAAATCTTGCTATGGACGAATCTTGGGTTGAAGATGTACATTTGTGTTTATGTTGTATTATTATGTAATTATTGAATACATTAATTCTTATTTGTTTGGTCCTGCGTGACTATTCTTTAAATTAGCCAAATTGTGGCCTTTTTGTTAATTAGTTGTTTCCTAGTTGATTTAGGTTAAGTAGTTATTCTTTTCCTAGTTGATTTAGGTAAAGGCTCATTCTATATAAGCCTAAACACTTCATTATTTTGATACCTTTTGATATTATTATCAATCAAAAACCGGTAGCACATTGCTCCCAAAATCGTGTGAATTAACTTGTCCAATTTTGGTGTGATTCAAAATTGAACTTGTTCCTTTGTTTGATCGAACAGTTTGCAAGACCATTGTTGTCTTGAGGGTTGTTCGTATAGTATAGGTACTCCGTGACTTCATCAAGAAGGTAAGTAGACTAGTTCCTACTTATTGTCTTGATAGTTCATTGAGCGTCTTACTTCTATCTTTTGTTTTCTTGTTTCCGCATTTTATATTGCATCAGGACCATAGAGAGCTGCTTGGCGCAGTCTCGCAAAAACGTGAATATCTCCCAATTTTGAGATCGTATCGAAGATACGAGTTACAACATCCTTGATTCGTTTAACTTCTAATACTTCTTAACAACTCTTATACACCCTTGCATCATTTAAGACCAATAGGACTAAATTCTTATCATCTCAAAGATAATCTCTTCTCGGACCGACGTAGACTAACTTACGGCGTAAGCTAACGTGTGAAAATACGGGTTGTAACATCCTCCCCCACATAGGAACATTCGTCCTCGAATGTAAGGGTTTACAGGGATTCTAACTCATCGTGGATTTCTGATGGAAACTTCCGGCTGAGTTTCATATATAAAATGGACACTAGCAAAACATGCAAGTAGTTAAACCCAACCTATGGCCTTACAAGGCTATACAAAGCATTATAGATACGTACATTATCTGCATATCACCATTTTGTATTAAGAAAGAGTATTCTCAAGTTATTACTTCCCTCATAGAGACGTTTCTCCTTCTAATGCGTCCTGCGTTCCCCCGGCATCCTCTTTATCTTCGTTCTTGAACAGGTAAGTGTATTTAGACTTCATCTCATCTTCTTCTTCCCATTTCATTTCTTTCATATTATTATTCCTCCACAATACTTTGACGCAAGCTACATCCTTTGTTCTCAGCTTGCGGACTTGTGGATCTAATATAGCCACTAGTATTTCTTCATATGATAGATCCTTTGCAACTTGTACATCTTTGATAGGGACGACCCGAGAAGGGTCACCAATACATTTCCTCAACATAGATAAATGGAATACCGGGCGGACGAATTCCAATTCAGATGGCAATTCTAACTCATAAGCAACCTGTCCAATTCGTTGAAGAATTTTGTACGGCCTGATATAGCGCGGACTTAGTTTACCCTTCTTCCAAATATGCATAACACTCTTCATCGGCGAGATCTTCAGGAAAACCCAATCACCAACCTTAATTTCTAGGTCACGACGTCGGACATCGGAATAAGATTTTGCCTGCTTTGTGCCGCTTTCACTCGCTCTTGTATCACTTTCACCTTCTTAATGGCTTGGTGAACCAAATCTAGTCCATATAATTCCTTCTCACCGACTTCGAACCATCCAACTGGTGATCTACATCTCCTCTAGTATAGTGCCTCGTACGGAGCCATTTTAATACTAGAATGGTAGCTATTATTGTAGGCAAATTCTATGAGTGCCAGATGATCATCCATGTTCCCCTTGAGATCTAAAACACATGCTCGTAGCATATCTTCAAGTGTCTGAATGGTACGTTCAGCCTGTCCGTCAGTCTGCGGATGGAATGTCGTACTGACATTTACTTGTGTGCCTAAACCCTTGACCTCCAAAAGTTAGCCGTAAATTGAGCTCCTCGGTCTGATATAATAGACACCGGCACACCATGAAGCCTAACAATCTCCTTGATATACAGCTTTGCATAATCTTCAGCTATGTAAGTTATCTTAACTCATAGAAAATGGGCATATTTTGTAAGTCGATCAACTATCACCCAGATGGAGTCAACTTTATGATAAGAGTGAGGTAACCCAACACTGAAGTCCATTTTAATCACCTCCCATTTCCAAGTCATAATTTCTATATTCTGAATCAATCCATCAGGTTTTTGATGCTCAATCTTTACTTGTTGACAATTAGGGCACTGGGCTACAAATTCTGCAATAGACTTCTTCATGTTATCCCACCAATACTGCTCCTTAATGTCATGATATATCTTTGTCGAACTAGGATGGATGGAATATCGGGACTGATGAATCACAATCATAATTTTCTCTCGCAACCCTACTACATTAGGCACACATAATCGGCCCTAGTATCTTATTGCCCCATCTCCTCCGATCTCAAAAGCCTTAATTTTACTTTGCTGAACACTCTCTCTTAATTGTACTAAGGTAGGATTTTTCATCTTGCCGTGCTTTTACCTCGGTTACCAAAGATGATTCTGAAGTATTCTGTATAGTAACACCTCCTTCATCAGAGTCTATAAATCTGATTCTCATATTGGCTAGGTGATGAAGCTCTTTAGTCAACCCCTGTCTACTTGCCTCAATGTGTACCGGGCTTCCCATTGACTTACGACTGAGAGCGCCTGCCACAACATTGGCTTTACCTAGATGGTACAATATCTCGACATCGTAATCTTTCAGTAATTCAAGCCACCTACGCTGCCTCATATTCAACTCCTTCTGCTTGAAGATGTATTGTAAACTTTTGCGATCTGTATAGATGTCAACATGGACACCGTATAAGTAGTGCCCCCAAATCTTCAAAGCATATATTACTGCCGCCAATGCCAAATCATGAGTCGGGTAACTATTTTCGTGCTTCTTCAATTGTCTTGATGCATAAGTAATCACCATCCCACGTTGCATCAATACGCACCTCAAACCTATATTTGAGGCATCACAATATACCACATAACATTTGTTTCCTTCTGGGAGAGTGAGCACTGGTGCGGGTTCCAATCGATTCTTTAGCTCCTAAAAACTACGTTCATAAACGTCAGACCACTGGAACTTGGTAGCTTTCAATGTTAACCTAGTCAATGGTGCTGACATAGAGGAAAACCCTTCTACAAACCGTCTATAATATCCTGCTAGCCCTAGGAAGCTGCGGACTTCTGACGGTGTTGTAGGTCTTGGCCAACTCTTGACTGCATCGATATTCTGAGTGTCAACACTAATACCCTTGTCAGATATCACATGGCCAAGGAATGCTACTAAGTTTCGCCAGAATTCACATTTGGAGAGCTTAGCATACAACTTATGATCCCAAAGGGTCTGTAATACTATCTGCAAGTGGCCCGTATGTTCTGTCTCTGAACGAGAATATACCAGAATGTCATCAATGAATACAATCATGAACACATCAAGATAGGGCCTGAATACACTATTCATGAGATCCATAAAAGCTATTGGGGCATTTGTTAGCCCGAACGACATTACCAAGAACTCAAAATGCCCTCATCTTGTCCAGAAGGCTGTTTTGGAATATCCTCTCCTTGACCCTCACCTGATGATACCATGAACATAAGTCAATTTTGGAAAATACTTGGCACCCTGGAGGTTGTCAAACAGGTCGTCAATCCTTGGAAGTGGATATTTATTCTTTATAGTAAACTTATTCAATTGTCGATAATCATACACATTCTTAATGACCCGTCTTTCTTTCGCATGAACAAGACTGGCGCACCCCAAGGTGAAGTCTAGGCCTAATGAAGCCCTTATCCAGCATGTCCTTCAACTGCTCCTTCAATTCTCGCAACTCTGCTGGGGCCATCCTATATGGAGGGATAGAGATCGGTTGAGTGTCAGGAAACACATCAATGCTAAACTCAATCTCCTTTTCAAGAGGAAGACCTGGGAGTTCATCTGGGAAAACATCTGGAAATTCATTGACCACGGGGATTGATTGTAGGGTAGGCGGCTTCGCCTCCGCATCCCTAATGCGAACGAGATGATAAATGTAACCTTTTGAAATCATCTTCCTTCCCTTAAGATAGGAAATAAACATACCTTTCGGCAAAGCAATGTTGCCCTTTCATTCGATGATGGGTTCACCAGGAAATTGAAACCTAAGCATGTTCGTACGACAATCAACATTTGCATAGCATGAGGCCAACCAGTCCATTCCCATTATCACATCGAAATCAACCATTTCTAACTCGAATAAATTCGCCGAGGTTTGACGATTACAAATCATCACTGTACAACCTCTATATACACTTCTAGCAATCATTGATTCTCCTATCGATGTAGATACCGCAAGTGGTTTACGTATTAATTCAGGTTTGACGCCAAACCTATTAGCCACAAAGGGTGTAACATATGATAATGTAGATCCCGGATTAATTAACGCATATACATCATAAGAAACACAGACAATATAACTGTAACAACATCCGGAGATGACTCGAGATCCTGTCGAACCAATAGAGCATATGTTCGATTTTGAGTACCACTCGAACTCGGCACTGCGCCTCTACCTCTACCACGACCTGTCGACTGCTGAAAACCCCATGCTGGAGGTCGAGCAGATGAGGAAGAACCAGCCACAGATCCAGTTGGTTGAGCCGTAACACCACCTCCTATGTTAAGACAATCCCGCATCATATGGCCAGGCTGTCTGCAAGAATAGCATGCATCAGAACCTCGACGGCACAGTCCAAAATGGGCCTTGCCGCACTGATCACAATGAGGTGTTGAGGGTCTCGTCTGACTAGTTTCCCTATGATATTGTGAGCTTGATGCCCACGACTCTGACCTGAACCAGAATAGGTAAATTGATCATATTGAGGCCTCTGAGAGCGTGGAGGAGCACTAGCTACAGGTGGCGCCAAACTCCTCGAAGACTGGGGCCTGACACTACCTCTGAAGTCACCAGAATACCTTGCAAATCTCGCCCTCTAATGCTCATCGATATCCTACTCCATGTCTGCTCTTTGCTGGCACATACGATCCTCTAGTGGGTTGGCACAAGCCTGAAAACGGGAAATATCCATGCCCTCTATCAAGGAGGCTGTCGTGCACTCATTTATCAGATGTGGCACCAATCCATTCGCGAACAGGTGCACCCTATCGCTCATCTCGGCCACCATATGGGGAGCGTACCTTGCTAAAGAATCAAAATTCATACTATACTCTCGCACACTCATATTACCCTGTCGAAGGTTCAAGAACTTATCAACTCTGCCTCGTCAAATCTCAACTGGCAAGTAGTGACGAAGAAAGGCCTCAGAAAATAACTTCCACACAAGTGGAGGAGCGTTCGGACCCCTAGATCTTTCCCAACTATCATACCAGAAAACTGCTAAATCCCGTAACCGATAAGAAGCCAACTCTACTACCTCCATATCACTAGTGTGCATAACCCGCATTTTACGATGAACCTGATCAATAAAAGTATGTGGGTCCTCCTTAGGGTCTGACCCTGTAAACACTGGAGGATCCAGATTAATAAAATCACGAACTCTCGCACTAACCGGTTTATCAGCAGCACCGGTATTTTGCCTCTGAGCCTGAGAAGCTACCAAGCTAGTCAACAACTGTACCGCACTTCACATATCCTAGTCTGTAGTACCGGATGGAGGAACTGGAGATGCTGGGTGCCTTCTAATATCCTCTGGAGTAGAAGGAGTAAATGAGGTTTGAGACGACATCTCACTCTGAGGCTCACTTTGGCCTTCTCTAGTGGGAGGCACCTGACTGGTACCCTCTCCCGCAGCTGTATCAAGGCGTCTACTAATCACTTGCTTCCTAGTCGTGGGCATCGCTGAAAAGAACATGGTGGATATTAGAGACGAATATATACGACACAGCTCTGCGCATGATCTAGATTCAGAAAAAAGGTAACAACCCTAAATGTCATACAGCCTCCTGATTATAAATGTGGCGCACTACACATCTATAATCAAGACTCTACTAGACACGGCTCATAGACAACCCCTAGGACAGACCTGCTCTAGTACCACGTTTGTCAAGCCGGAGGGCCATGACTGGCACCCGGGCCATACTTGCCGATCACCAACGCACATTTTATCTAACCTTTCTTTTTATCTATAAGGGCCAATGAGATCAGTATAAATGGTAGACATGAATCCTAAACAACCAACGATGATAGATAATGGCATGAACGTATATATCATGGGTCGACAAGGTTGTCATGACAGGCTATACAACTAAAATTAGTCGACAAGGCAATCCAAACTATAGATGAGTCGACACCTGTATATGAGCCCCTAACGGAACATAAGTGCTGCAACATTGCCGGAACAGGGCCCCGACATACCCATAACGCTGATAACAAAAATGCATACCAAGACCATGGCAAGTCCGGAGAAGGGATCTAGTCAATAACCGCTGAACTAGGCAGCCTACTACGGTGGGGGAGCTTCGCCTACCTGTCTATCAGGACCTGCAGCAGGACATGCAGCGTCCACAAATAAAAGGACGTCAGCACGAATAAAGTACTGAGTATGTAAGGCAAGAAAGCATAAGTAAGAACACTAATGTAAAAAGGGATATAAAGTATACAACCTGTAACATCTAGGTACCTCTGAGGGCTACTGACATGAATGCATGGTGCATATATATAAATACATAAACTTTTAAAACACACCCCTCTATGAGCATCATTATCATCATATCGTACCCGGCCCTAATAGGCTCGGTAAAAACATAACCGGCCATCAAAAGGCTCGGTAGAATCGTACCCGACCACGTGGAGCTCGGTGAAACCCAACTGATCAGTGGTTGCACAATAGGTGTCGTACCTGGCCGACTATAGCGCGGCTCGGTAGAGTAAAGTAGATACATATATATGATGTGTGCTAGACTCATTAGAATCACATTTCAAACTTTTCGGAGTGACGTACGGTCGGTTTCCTACGTACACGTTATTAGGACTAAATCCTCATCAAGAATCTTATAAGAATCAGGAAGTACCAACAACATTGATAACATAAGAATAAGAGAAGTAACATCAACATCAATCATTCCATAAGAAGGGAAACAATGTAAGTACTGCTAGCCTCTAAGAGTGGAGTATCTTTGGAAGCTCTACGCACAATCGAAGTCGTGCAAAAGAAGGAAAGGGATAGCCTCACATACCATGTATATACTGCCCAATCTCAAGTTATGAAAATTCCACGACTCCTTAGTATAAAATAAGAGAAATAACACTATCGTTACCGTTTAAGCGTCGTAACTATTATGTATCAACCGTAACCTATTTTACGATAAAACGGACAACACCTCACCTATTTATATGAATTACCACAAGTTAAAACAATCACAAAACAGCTCAAACAACATCAATAATAATCATACTGAGCCTCCCAAAACAGTCCACCCACCAACAACATTACTAGCAAGCATTTCGACATATATCTCACAAGTTCTAGCTTCAACGACTTGGCCGTAAATTGGATAATCTTATATACATGTAGGGTAAGAGGTCCTTACCATTAAACATAAAGAAAAACTCCAATTTAACCTTAATTGACCACGAAATATCCCTCCAATGCTACCACAAGAACGAGGGAGCGAAGCTAGTAATCAATTAGGGTTTTTCGGCACTAGAATCACTTTAGAAGGCTTGAAATCACCTAGGGTTGATATTAAATCTTGAGGGAGTATTTTGCATAACATAAACAACTTAAAAAAACCTCCAACATGAGCTGGAACAACACAAAATCAGTAACAGCAAGAAGAACAAGAAACTTACTAGAGCCACGGGATTCCCGACACTTGATTTGTGTTGTTTGCCCTTTGTTAAGTCTTGGATCATGAGAGAACCTTTAGAGAGTGTTCTTAGGGTTCTAAGGTCTGCATATACTGAAAAATAATTACTTAAACCGGGGTTGAGGCGTGTTATATACATCTACAAGTCTTAACCGCCTATGTGGGGTCCATAGAGAGTTGCTTGGCGCGGTCTCGCGAAAATGCGAATATCTCCCAATTCTGAGATCGTATCGACAAACGCTTTAATGCGTTGGAAATTAGACTCATAGATATTCCATTTGGTGGGTAGATCACCCCGTAATTAAAAGTAAATTGGGAGAAAAGCATAGTGACATTTGACCTAAAGTGTGAGTAAAATTATGAACGTAAGTTGCGACAACTTTTGTCGACTTTTGTTTCATAACTCGTTTGACTGCAAGACTTATGAAAAAGATATTATATGATTCAAATACCTTAAAACACGACCTCTTGGTAATATTAATCACCTATAAATTTACCCGAAGGTACGAGTTACAGCATCCTTGATTCGTTTAACTTCTAATACTTGTTAACCACTCTTATACACCTTTGCATCATTTAAGACAAATAGGACTAAATTCTTATCATCTCAAAGATAATCTCTTCTGAGACCTACGTAGACTAACTTACGGCGTAAGCCAACGTATGCAAATATGGGTTGTAACAAGTAGCACATTTCCTAACCATCTATGAGAGGAAAGAATAATAGAAGTTTAGTTTCCGAAATCAACAAATCCGCACGACAAGAATACAAGAAAGAGAAGTTTTCCTAATGGTTCGATAGCTTCTTGAAGATACGTTCAGACGTCTCTGTATCGATTCGCACGATCTACTAAACCCTGATCATGACTCATGAGACCTATGTAACCTAGGATCTGATACCAACTTGTCTTGACCAAAATCTTAACATGTCGTGATGGCACCTATCACAGTACTACGCAAGCCCATAATCACAAATAACTATGAATTTTTAATTGAAAACATGATGTAATAAGTTTAACAGTGAAAAAATGTCATAAATAACCGATAAGAATAACTCAACTCAAATACAAAATCCCCAAAATCCGAGTGTCACCAAGTACATGAGCTATTAAATATCAACACAATCAAAACTTCTAATACAACAGTCTGGAAAGATAGAACAATACTAAATAAACTGAAAAAGGAAGGCGTGTCGAGGTCTACGGATGCCAAAGCAGCTACCTCAAAAGTCTCCAAGCAGGTAATGCTCCAAGTCTAGCAACCATCGGGTCCAGATGTACCTGGAACTGCACACGAAGTGTAGATTGTAGTATGAGTACAACTGACCCAGTGTACTCAATAAGTAACAGGACTAACCATTGGCTGAAAGTAGTGAAGAGCTCAGAAAGGTACAGTCCAAATCCACAAAATAACGGTACAAATATAATAGGAAAATGACAGCAATAACTCAGAAAAATCTTATAATTAGTTTGTACACAGTACGCAAATGTAGACATGCTTTCAAGCAACTTAAGCTCAATACTGATAAAATATGCCAAGTATAGCTGATATGAGGAATGTTACATCTCTATGTCTACATGTCAAATGTGCATGTCACATATAATGCATCACAGTGATAAACTCATGTACTCACACTTTCAGAGTACTTAATCTCACTATCTCACACTCCCCACTCATCACTCTAAATCACTCAGCACTGTACGGTACCTTCGCTCACTGCTGGTGTGTTAGACTCCGGAGAGGCGGATCAAGCACTAATAAAACCTACTGTGCTGTAGCCAAATCCTATCATGAATCAATTATAGTTGTTGCGGCGTGCAGCCTGATCCCATCATGAATCAATATAACCTGCTACGACGTGCAGCCCAATCCCATCAATATCACTCACAATCCGACCCTCAGGCCCCAACTCAGTCATCAATCTCTACGGTCTCTCCAGCTCACAAATCTCATGCCAATCAGTCCAATCAATGATAACATGATGTAACATTAAATGACAACAGAGACTGAGATATGACATGTAAATGATGAACGTGATGGAATATAAAACTCGCAGTTAAGCAAATAATTCAACAATAGAAATGACCTCAGCGGGTCCCAACGGAATAAGCATATAGCATAAACATGATTTCTATCATGGATTTCAGCTCAATTACTCTAAAACATAAGGATTACATAAATAGCAATAAGGTTTGATAACTACACAGTACCACAGAATCAACCGAGTCATAATTACTACGATGCACACCCACACGCTCGTCACCTAACATGTGCATCTCCACAACACCAACCACATAACACGAAATCTAGGGATTCATACCCTCAGTATCAAGTTTAGTAGTGTTACTTACCTCAAACCGCGCAAATCCCTAGTCTAATAGGCCCTTGCCTCGCGAATCGACGACTCGAATCTAGCCACAAACAACTTAATACACTCAATAAAGATATAAGAATCAATTACATAAGATAAACCTAAGTTCTTTCACCAAAGTCAAAAAGTCAACCCAAAACGTCAACCCTTGGCCCATGTCTCAGAACCCGACAAAATTTATAAAATTCGAACACCCATTTAATAGCAAGTTCAACCATACCAAAATCATCTAATTCCGACCTCAAATCGCCACTCAAATCCCCGAAACTTACTCTCCAATACATGGGTCAAAAATCCCCAAATTCCAACTTAGATTCATGACAAATAGGTTAAATAATCAATGGTATTCAAAATACATGGCCAAAATTGATCACAAATCACTTACCTCTTGAAATCTAGTAAAAACCACTTCAAAGATCGCCTCAATCCGAGCTCCTAAAGGACAAAAATGAAGAAAATACTCTAACCATCGTTTATATCACTTTTGCCGGCGAAACCGCACCTGCGGCCAAGAACTTCGCTTTTGCGGTCCCACGTCCGCATCTGCGGAAAAACATTAGATCCCCGATCTATCGCACTTGCGGTCCCCTCCTCGCACCTGCGGGACTGCTTCTGCTATCTCAACCTCGCTCATGTGCTTCCGCACCTGCGGAGTCCTTCCGCTTCTGCGACTCCACCCCTTCCTGCCCATTTCCACTTTCGTGAAATTTCCTCCGCACCTGCACTCCCAGACTTCCTCCCTAATTCTCGCATATGCGCCTACATGGCCGCTTTTGTGGCTCCACACCTGCGGTCAAAACCTCGTAGGTGCTGTTACACCAGAACAACTGCCCATAGAAATTGCGTAAATCTAACTCATGATCCGATTTGATTCCACACTCCCGAGGCCTCTAGGACCCCATCTAAACATACTAACAAGTCCTAAAACACGATACAAACTTAGTCGAGGCCTCAAATCACATCAAACAACATCAAAAACATGAATCGCACCCCAATTCAAGCCCAATGAAACTAATGGATTTCCAACTTCTACAATCGATGCCGAAACCTATAAAACCAACTTCGATTGACTTTAAATTTTTCACACAAGTAATATATGACACAACGGATGTATTCCAAACTTCCAGAACCAAAATCCGAGCTCAACTCTCGGTCAAATTTCTCAATTCTCCAAACTTCAACTTTTCTAACTTTCGCCAATTCAATCCAAAATCATCCATGAACCTTCAAAACAATAGTCGGACACATTCCTAAGTCCAAAATCACCATACTGAGCTATTTGAACCATCAAAACTCCATTCCGGATTCATTTACACATAAGTCAACTCTTCCAACTTAGGCTTCCAATCTTGGTACTAAGTGTCCCAATTCATACCGAAACATCCCCACAACCAAAAAAAAAAACCCAACAAGTCACATAACAACAAACAAACATAAATAATAAACGAGGGAAATGGGGCTACAATACTCAAAACGATCGGCCAGATCGTTACATCTTGACCACCTGGTCAAACCTAGCATCCGTCTCGGCCTCTCGAGCCAAACTATAACGTAGACTATAGTTGAGGTCATCAAATCAACCTCTTGATCCTCTCTCTCTCTCTCTCTCTATCTCTCTCTCTCTCTCTCTTTCTCTCTCTTAGTGGGAACCAACCATATGCAATGACGGGCCAAATATGCAAACCTCATCTCATATTGAGTCACAATCATTTCTCCTCGGCGTAGCTGCTCAAAATCTCTATGAAGCTCCTCTCTGCAAGTATGCGGTACAAACTTCTCTAAGAATACAACTGAGAACTCATGTGATGCAAATAAATTTGATCAAGTGTTGTCAATGCCATCTATGAACAAGACAAGAAAAGGCGTTGGTTAGCCTTGGAGAAGATCCAAGCGTCCATAAATCTTGCTATGGACGAATCTTATGTTGAAGATGTATATTTGTGTTTATGTTGTATTATTATGTAGTTATTGAAGACATTAATTCTTATTTGTTTGGTCCTGCGTGACTATTCTTTAAATTAGCCAAATTGTGGCCTTTTTGTTAATTAGTTGTTTCCTAGTTGATTTAGGTTAACTAGTTATTCTTTTCCTAGTTGATTTAGGTAAAGGCTCATTCTATATAAGCCTAAACACTTCATTATTTTGATACCTTTTGACATTATTATCAATCAAAAACCGGCAGCACATTGCTCCCAAAATCGTGTGAATTAACTTGTCCAATTTTGGTGTGATTCAAAATTGAACTTGTTCCTTTGTTTGATCGAACAGTTTGCAAGACCATTGTTGTCTTGAGGGTTGTTCGTATAGTATAGGTACTCCGTGACTTCATCAAGAAGGTAAGTAGACTAGTTCCTACTTGTTGTCTTGATAGTTCATTGAGCGTCTTGCTTCTATCTTTTTGTTTTCTTATTTCCGCGTTTAATATTGCATCAGTAGGTATCAGAGCTTGGAAAGGGTTTGTTCTTACAATCCCAATCCTGTTCTTCGTGCCTTAGTTTAGGTTCTATCTTTAATTTTGTTTTGATTTATACAAAAAAAAAAAAAAACGTGAAAAAAAAAGTGAAAAAAACAAAAAAAGAGAAGAAAGAAAAACCGAAAATTGTTGTTGGTTGAAGTCGTTAAATCATCTAGGGATTGAAGTCTTGAAGATAGATTGCTAAAAAAACGTTCTTGAACCAATTCGTGAAGTTCTTGATCGTTAGAAACCGATAATCTTGAAATCTTGAAAATCTAGTCTAAATTCTTGAAGGTGCACGATTGAATCTTGAAAATCTTGAAGTTTTTGGAATTAAAATTGATGTTCTTGAAGAGTTTTACGTTGTTCTTGAAGAGGTTCTTGAATCCTCAAACGTTCCTAACGAGATTGCCTTGAATTCTTGAAGTTTTTGAACTTTAATTTGTTGTTCTTGGATATTTTGGTTGAAAAACGTGGGAGAGGGCCTAAGAAGTGTTAGGGAGGCCAAATTTGAGGAGGAGAATAGGAAACTCTAATTCTAGTCCAAGAAGGAAACAACTCCCAATCCAAAAGGGAGAAGTTTCAAGGAGTTAAAATTCTATTTGGACAAGGAGAGGAGGGGCTAATTTGTGTTGGAAAAGGAAAAAGGGGACCCAAAATCCTAAGGGCTAAGGAGAAAGGATTGATCTTCTCCAAACTAAAGTGGGAAAGCTTCTAAAATTTCCTTATCTCTTCAATTTCAAAATTCTTCTTAATTTCACTACNTAATTAGTTGTTTCCTAGTTGATTTAGGATAACTAGTTATTCTTTTCCTAGTTGATTTAGGTAAAGGCTCATTCTATATAAGCCTAAACACTTTATTATTTTGATACCTTTTGACATTATTATCAATCAAAAACCGGCAGCACATTGCTCCCAAAATCGTGTGAATTAACTTGTCCAATTTTGGTGTGATTCAAAATTGAACTTGTTCCTTTGTTTGATCGAACAGTTTGCAAGACCATTGTTGTCTTGAGGGTTGTTCGTATAGTATAGGTACTCCGTGACTTCATCAAGAAGGTAAGTAGACTAGTTCCTACTTGTTGTCTTGATAGTTCATTGAGCGTCTTACTTCTATCTTTTGTTTTCTTGTTTCCGCTTTTTATATTGCATCAAGTTTGAAGACAAGTGTGAAATCCTACCCAAAAAATTTTAGTGAACCCGAGAGTCATTCACAAAGTGAGAGAGAGAATTTTAACTAACCTTAACAGATTCTCTAGTCTTGTTTCTTTGCAGGTACATGGCTACAAAAGGAGAAAAGGTTGTAACCAACATTACTTTAGCCGAGCTATGGGCTGAAGTAAAGGCACTTAGTATCCGAGTGGAGAACCTTGAAAGAACTACTTTTACTTGGAAGAATACCGGAGAAGGAACTAGTGATGGTCTTAACTTAAGACATGAACATGATTGTACTGTTTGTGAGGTAGAGAGTGACGAGGAGATTGAGGAAGATAAGGGAGCTGATTTGATCGAGTGTGACGATGAAGTTTCTACTAACGTTCACCCCTTGCCTAGTGTTGTTAGTGTTGTTTTGCAGGAATACAGGGACATGTTTCCCGAGGAGATGCCGAGTGGACTACCTCCGTTTAGGGGGACAGAACACCAAATTGACTTTGTTCCGGGGTCACAAATTCCGAACAAACCCGCATATCGAAGCAATCCACAGGATACTAAGGAGTTGCAACGACAAGCGGATGAGCTATTGAGTAAGGGGCTAGTTCGAGAGAGTCTAAGTCTGTGTGCCGTACCCGTGATCTTGGTTCCAAAGAAAGACGACACCTGGAGGATGTGTGTTGATTGCCGAGCCGTCAACAAGATAACGGTAAAGTATCGTCATCCTATCCCTATGTTAGATGACATGCTAGATAATTTATGTGGTTGTTGATAGGTTTTCTAAGATGGCTCATTTTATTCCTTGAAAAAAATGTGATGATGCACAACATGTTGCTTCTTTGTTCATTGCTAATGTGTTAAAGTTCCATGGTGTACCTCGAACTATTGTTAGTGATAGGGATGCTAAGTTTTTGAGTCACTTTTGGAAGTGTTTGTGGGGTGCTCTTGGTACCAAACTTTTGTTTTCTACATCACATCATCCACAGACCGATGGTCAAACCGAGGTTGTTAATCGAACCTTGGGAGCTCTTCTTCGAGCTTTGACCAAAGGGAAGTCCGGCACTTAGGCTGGTCGATTACCTATTATGGAGTTTGCATATAATAGAACTGTTCATCGCATGACTAACATTACTCCATTTGAATGTGTTTATGGTTTTAATCCCTTGATACCACTTGATCTTGTTCCTTTGCCGAGAGATGCAGTTATTAGCGTTGACAGAGAAAATCGGGCAGCTGCGTTGCTCGAATTGCATGCTAAGGTGAGGAAAAGTTTGGAGGATGCTTATGAAAAGGTAGCGGTCAAGAAGAATAAAGGAAGGAAAAAGCTGGACGTAAAGAAAGGTGACTGGGTTTGGGTGCACTTCCGAAAGGAAAGATTTCCGAACCAAAGGAAAGGAAAGTTAGCTCCACGGGGAGATGGACCATGTCAAATGTCGCAAAATATCAATAACAACTCTTATGTTATGGACTTGTCTAGTAGCATTGCATTCGGACATGACGGTGCTTTGATTTCGAGGACGAAGTCCTCTCAAGAGGGGGAGAATGATGCAAATAAATTTGATCAAGTGTTGTCAATGCCATCTATGAACAAGACAAGAAAAGGCGTTGGTTAGCCTTGGAGAAGATCCAAGCGTCCATAAATCTTGCTATGGACGAATCTTATGTTGAAGATGTATATTTGTGTTTATGTCGTATTATTATGTAGTTATTGAAGACATTAATTCTTATTTGTTTGGTCCTGCGTGACTATTCTTTAAATTAGCCAAATTGTGGCCTTTTTGTTAATTAGTTGTTTCCTAGTTGATTTAGGTTAACTAGTTATTCTTTTCCTAGTTGATTTAGGTAAAGGCTCATTCTATATAAGCCTAAACACTTCATTATTTTGATACCTTTTGACATTATTATCAATCAAAAACCGGCAGCACATTGCTCCCAAAATCGTGTGAATTAACTTGTCCAATTTTGGTGTGATTCAAAATTGAACTTGTTCCTTTGTTTGATCGAACAGTTTGCAAGACCATTGTTGTCTTGAGGGTTGTTCGTATAGTATAGGTACTCCGTGACTTCATCAAGAAGGTAAGTAGACTAGTTCCTACTTGTTGTCTTGATAGTTCATTGAGCGTCTTGCTTCTATCTTTTTGTTTTCTTATTTCCGCGTTTAATATTGCATCATCATGCCATGTAAGTGACTCTGTACCAGCTGGCCTGCTCAACTCATAAGCCTGCCACAACCTGTAGGCTGCCCCTGTCAGCTGAAAAGTAGTAAATGCAACCCCACTAGTGTCCAAAATACCTAGGGTGCGAAGGATCCGCTGACACCTATCTAGAAAATCCTGAGCATCCTCAGACTCGCCTCCATAGAACACTGACGGTTTAAGCCTCCCAAATCACTCCAACATCTTCTGCTCCTTATCGGTCATAGGTGGGCCAACCTTAGCCACGAGCAGCAACAACCGGCTAAACTAATAACACCCCTGGTGTCTGATAACCTTGAGCTAGCTGCTCTACAATACGGGCGGCAGTAGTCTGGACACCTCCCCAGCCTGTGAGATAGCTGGAGCAACTCGAATCAAAACTGCCTAAGCTAAGCTCGTGCACACAATCAAAATCTGAGCCAAAGCCTCCTGTAGACCAGGAATAATAATAGGCGCAGCCCGTTCCTGAGCTAGTCCCACTGGCTCAATAGTATTTGGTACCTACTCCTTAACTGGAGTAACTAGTGACTCCACAAGTGCTGCCTTAGCTGTAGTGTGAGCCCCACATTGTCCCCTATCGCGGCCCTGGCCCTTCATGGTCCTAACTGGTGGTACTGGTGCCAATCCGTCTAATACGGTTGCACATGTCCTCACCATCAATAAGAGAATAGAAAACTCAAGGTTCGAATTTGGAATTTAAAAAGTTCGCATGACAAGAATGCAAGAAAGTGAAGTTTCCTAGTATTTCGGATGCCTCTAGAAGATAAGCACAGACGTCTCCGTACCAATCCGCATGACTCTACTAAACTTGCTCATGACCGGTGAGACCTAAGCAACCTAGTGCTCTGGTACAAATATATCACGATCCAACTCCCACCGGAGCCATGGCGATGTCGAACACTACTTGCTAGGCAAGCCAATAGTCACACAATAACAATGAATTTGATAAAACAAAGTCTAATAACTCAACAACGAAAATATCATGAAATAACTGAGAAAAACAACAACAACACTGTTATTGCCGTCCTAATGATCTGGTGTCAATTAGTAAATGAGCACTATTGAATATCAAAATACAAAACAACCATCTGTACAATTGTACGGTAACAAAGGAAATAAAGGAAAGAGAAATTCCGGGTCTGCGGACGTAATAGCAGACATCTATGGAGCGTAGCAAGGAACCTTGGCTTCAGCTCTCGTCACCTCACTCAATCCTACAGCAGAAACTCGAGTCGAGGCGCTGCAAGCGAGCAAAGAAGCACTTCTTGTAACCAAAACATTGTCTGACGATAACCTTGCCTGACCGCTTCCGCTCTGACTGAGCTGACCGTCGCACCTGACTTCTATATCCCATTATCCAGCTATCAAGGAGACGAAAAGCTATGTGAAGTAAAAGAAGAATAGGTCGCCGATTGCTACTAAGAACCTAACAGAACTTTTCAAAATGTGGGTTAAAAAACCACTTAACCAGTACCAACACAACTCTAGAAAGCACCACGTCTGGGAGTACCTGGATCTGCACAAGAATTGCAGAGTGTAGTATGAGTACAACTAACGGTATGTACTCAATAAGTAGCAAACCTAACCTTGGGCTGAAAGTAGTGACGAGCTCAGAAGAAACAGTCAGAGACCAATATCAATAACAGTTCAGGGTATAAGGAAATGAAGCAGGTAACTAAATGATATTATGTTCATCTCATTAACATTTAAGGAATTCAGAAAGGCTTTCCAAGTATAATAGTTTAATCCCAACACGGATAAAATATTTCATTTACCAACTAGCATGACGAAGGAACATCTCTATGCCTACATGTCAAATCAACAATATCATAGTAAAACCATTAAGGATAACCACACAACAACACTTAGCATCTTAGGGGTGCTTCACATAGTTGACCATCACCAAAGCATTTATATATAATATTGTGCCTGCACCCATTGCTGGTATGTCAGACTCTAGAGGGGCGTATCCTGCCCAAGAACTAATCATAATCACATAGCCCAAATAATAGGGCCTGGTGCACGCGTCGCCCCAAATCAATAAAACATAGCCCAATATGAGTCTGTGTTATGCGTCACCTCCAAATCAATACCCAATCGGCTCTATGGCCCAAGCTTAGTCATTAACCGCTAAAGTCTCAGATAATCACATCTCACAACACTCAGTTCAATAGTGTTACACATATGAGGGATCAATAACATGTGAGGAATCATATAAGAAATTACTAAGGCAAAGATATCATACACGGATATAGCATCACGACTGAGAGTATGTGTGCAATTAAGACAAATAGCTCAAAACAGCAACAATAGCCCTATCATGTCTCAAACAAGTAGCACATAGCCTGAACATAGTTTTTAATATGAACCATAGCTCATATAATTAGACAAGTAGAAAAGACACGAATATAACGAGACATGATAAAAAAACAAATCTCATTATAGTCAAAAAGCTACCTCTAATCATGGACACTTTGGTGCACGCACACACGCCCGTTGTTGATGACCAACCCTTTCTTAAAAAATTAAATTATTGATGCTTATTAATTGGAAATAAGTGTGGTAAAATATGTTTAAATCAATAACACTTGTTTTTCTAAAATACAATAGGTAAAAATAGTTAATATTGTCGAGATAGTAGCAATTTGGTATTAAATATTTATAAATTATATTACTCTTACTATTTAGGCGATTAAAATAACGTTAATATTTTAATAAATAAGTTTTACAATTAATTTAATGAATTAGTATTTAATTTATAATTATATTACTTTAATTAACCAAATTAGTTTCTTAATTTGATAAATAAAATATGATAGTAATAAATAATTAATTATAGTAATTAATAATATATTTGATGATTATATTTTATTATATTTAATTATGATTAATTAAGCCTAATTAAGTTGATTTTTAAAAGGGGTTAAAGGCTCAAAAGGCTACAAATGCAATTAATCAACTAAATTCAATGTGGCTATGTGTTAATGTCTATTACAGCAGTATTGGCCCAAATACACGAGCCAAACGACCTTGACCCAGTCCAGACCTACCCTCCCTATTCCATGTTGGCGATTTGTGCCCTCTCCTTTGAGCCAATGGCATCGTTCCACGTCGCTCATCTTCCACACTCACAGAAAAAGCACAAATAAACTTAGACCATTGATCCAATTCTTCAATGGTCCGTAATTAAACTCCATTTTCCCTTTCTTTTAATTCCTGCTGAAACTTCATCTTCACCGTGGTATTACAGTAATCCAATGGCCATCTTGTTCATATTAAATTTTTTTTATTAATTATTATCTCCCAAAAATATCAGGGCCATTGATCCAATGTCCCAAATCCTACCTCCTATATTAAACTAACCTAACCCCTTCCAACCCTAATCATTTTCAAGCTCACCCGGCCGCCCTCTTTCCTTTCCTTCCTCTTTTCTCTCATCCCGTCAGACCCCCGTCAATCAAAAACCTTGCACAAATTTGTGCAAAGTCACAGATTTAACCTCTCAATTTGTCCCCTACATCCACGAATCCTGCCGGCTATGTCCACCTTCAACACTAAAATTCAAAAGCTCCAAATCGAACCCTAAACCTAAAATGTGCAATTGCAAATCATTTGTTCTCTTATTGTTCTTTAAAATCCAGAGCATGCATAGCTATTTGTCTCCGATTTCATCATTTTATTCGTTGTCCAGAGGTCAAACACAGTGACCTATAGATATTAGGGTTTGACCAGCACTCTTATGGCTTCAACGGTCGACTCTACCTCTCCCCGTGCTCAGGTAAATCCTACACTGCTTTTTCCCTCTTCTGCTTTTGTTTTTACACATCTATTGATATCATTTTTTTTGTTTTTCTTTCTTTTTCATTCTCTAATTTGAGTTCAACTACTGTGATTGGTCTTGAGTTTGGATCCCTAACAACCCTTGAACTACTTCTACTTGGTTTGCTGCCCCTGCAAAAGATCAGTACATACTGACCCTCTCTCACTTTGAATTAATCATTTGGTTTGATGTTCTTAATGACTTCCTAGTTGATCCTTTGATTGTTCATGTTAGATATTAAATTCGTGCTTGTTATGTCCTTCCTTTCTATGTTATTTTCATTATCAAATTTCGGATATTCTATTAAGTTTAGTCGTATTGAAGCTATTATCAAATATGTGCTAATGAATCCTATCTTTCAATGATCCTAGGCTAAGTGATATTTTTATGACTAACTTTACTAAGCCTCTATGATTTAGCTAACTTAACTTTTGTGCTAATTTTGTGCATAATCTATCTATGTTAGTTGAACAATAACATTAGGTCAGCTAAGCTAACAGAAATCATGCTCTTGAACTTCTTTTGGTATTTCTGTTCCTCCAGATTGTTTGACCCTCCTACTTGTGACATTATGTTGATCTTACAAGAGGACTCCCTGTATTTCATGTCTTGCATACAACCTGTCTACCTTAACAGTCTTAGCTGATAAATGTGATAACCTGCATGTTCTATGTATTCAGTGATCCATGTACAGGTGTTACTCTTAGATCGTGTTAAAGCTTCATTATTAATTAAGTCATATGCTGACAATATTACATGTGATCTGTTTGTCCAGTAATTGTTCTTTTGAATGTCATCATAAAATCAAATGGAAAAAATTAGATCTTTTTAAACTTCTCTTGAAAACATTGTTAACACTTGCCCACATTAAGCCATCCTAATCTTGTGGTATTCGGCTGTTCTGATTTAGTTTCTACCCTCATGCTAACTTTCTTGACTCTAGTTAATAGCCTATTCAATTCACTATGACAGAATTATTTCTGAATGCCTCTTGTGATGATTCAAAACTAAGGAAAGCATGTCATGAACTCTGCTAAAGTGTGTTAAGAAGCATGTTTTCTACTTGTTGAGATTGATCCCTAAAGTGAGCTTAATACTTACCCTCTCATGACTATTTGAGTTTTGTGAGACTTTTACTATTATGTTGATAACCTTTTGCACCTGAGTTCACATCTGTGGTGGTTAATTTGGCTATGTTCACATACTATCACATGACTTTAGCTTGAGGGATTGTATGTTTGCACCTATGCGTTAACTCTCCACCTTTCATAATTCTGACCTTGCTACGAGATGTACTAGTTTGAATTTGTGAAATATTTCCCATTAAGAGAATTCTTCCTAATTCTTATGATGGCCTGCTCTATGACTCTAGTTGTTAGGCTTAGCTGTGACTTTACACTATCCTGATTCCTACATGTCTGTCATGTTAATTTGTATACAAATTGTTAGTTTTAGACATATGTATATAATAGTCTTGTCCCACATTGGTAGAGAAGAAGTATAGGATTGTAGAATATAGCTATAAATAAGGGCCTCTTGTATTGTATCAAAACACATCAATAATATATTTTCTTTCTCCCGTGCTTTCTCACATGGTATCAGAGCTATCGTGAGATTTTATCGCTGTGCATAAATTCCAGCGATTCCGGGAAGAAAATTCAGTCACCAGGAAGCCTTTTTTTTTTTCGGCGACCCATTAGGTTTTTTTTTGTGTCTGCCTTGGTTCTATCAGTGTTGTGCAAAATCCAACACTAGCACAAGAGCCACCATTTCCCGGCGACCAAACCCCAGTGAGAAGCTCCGGCAGACGCCTCCTCACGCGCCTCCACGCGCCACCAGTAGTCACGCGCGTTATCTCACGCGCACCCACGCGCCGGCGCGTACAGCTAGTTCCGGCCACTTTTTGAAAAAATTCCTTCAGAGCAGCTGGGTCACCTGGTAATTCCGATCCTACCCCTGCTGTTTTCGTTTTATTTCAATCACTTTGAGTTTTTCTCCGGCAACTACAGTAATTTCCGGCAGCTACAGTAGGTTTCCAGCAACTACAGTATCTGTTTACTCTGTTTTTTCAGTATTTCCTTATTCTGTTCAAGTAGATTACAGTACTCTTCTCTTATTTGGTAACAATTTGCAAAGATGTCTTTGGGATTTGATGTTTTTGGGTCTAGAAATATGAGTTCCGGGAGCTCTAATGTTATGATTACCTCGGAACCTTTAATGGGAAATTCCAACTACTTAGCTTGGGCTTCATCTGTTGAGTTGTGGTGTAAAGGCCAAGGTGTTCAAGACCATTTAATCAAACAGTCTGGCGAAGGAGATGAAAAGGCGATAACACACTGGGCCAAGATCGATGCTCAGTTATGCAGCATCTTATGGAGATCTATTGATTCAAAATTGATGCCTTTGTTTCGTCCATTCCAGACATGTTATTTGGTTTGGGCCAAGGCTCGTTCCTTATACACTAATGACATATCTCGCTTCTATG
>MCJB01002013.1:0-13407 GCA_002018475.1 Nicotiana obtusifolia
GGTTGCCCACGTGGTGTCCCTTACAATCATTATAGTGTCCTTGCGTAGTGGGTGAAACCCACACACGTTTGGTAAAAGTCTTGCAGAGTCAGTGGAAATACTGCAGGTTAGGTGAGGGGTCTGCACACAAGGTACAGTTAGAGCAGTGCCATTGACTTTTGAACATGAGTCGGCACAACGGACATACCGAGCATCACGAGGGTTCGAAACGACCCTTCGATCACCATATCGGATCTGGCCTCGACTTCAGTTCCGAGCTCGATACCGGATATCGGCCTGAGCATTGATCGTATGGTTCCGATATCGACATCGGATACCAATTCGAGCGTCGATCCTCCATTCCTCATCGACACTGGATGTCGGTGCAGGCGTCGACCATGCGGTTCCGACCCCGTTCTGTTCCTTTACAAAAAAGCCGATTTTGCCACACACAAATATGTGAAAGACTTTGCCAACTAAAATTATTGGTGGATGGAATTTACTAGATATCTTTGTATGGAATAACCCTACAATATGCATTTTGCTATTAAGTCTAGCCCAAAAAAAGGATAAACTATGAGTCCAATGGATACACATTTTACTATGGTAGAAACAAAGACAATTGTGGAAGTTGAACCTAAAGAAGCTTCATATACGGTAAAAAAATATTTTGAAGGCTAAAAAATTTCTTACTGATGCAAATATTAATTTACAAGAGATTTTGTCTTGAGTTTTCTCGTAAAAAGGTGTATCAAAGGTTAAAAGGTGAATATCAGAAGATACAATAGAAGAAATTGGTATGCAACAATATTGGAGCTCCCAAGTGGATATTTTGTTATGGATCTAGCTATTGGAAAGTTAAGTACTAGAGTTTGGCTAGCAAGATGGGGGATAACTAATGAGCATCAACCATATGTTCTTGAAATGCACTTTTGTTGTTACTATCTGGGGCAAAGTTCTTCAATAGATAGACATACAAAGACAGGTCCTAGAGTGGAAATAGGAGCTAGCTTGGTCTTACTGCCATGCCAAGGAAAAAACTACTAGTGAGGAAATTTTAGAGAATGACATTAGCAGGATGTGTCTATTATATATGGCATGAGAGAAATACGAGGATATTCCAGACAAAACAGAGGCAACATGAAGCCCAGACCAAGCTCATTATTCAATTACTATTTGGTAGAGGTAACATGAAGCCCAGACCAAGCTGAAGACTTGAAGACTTGAACTACTATCCTTGAGTATGAGCTGCTAAAAGAAAGGCAAGGAAGCATGTCTCCTTCCTGATAGTACTAGTAAGATGTTTTCTAAGGTTTTGGAATGATGTCAAGTCTTAGATCAATATTGTATTTTTGAGCTGTAAATTTTTGCTCTGGTAATAAATTTGATAGTTACAAACAAAATTTAATTAAATTTATAAAATATAAATACTTTTGGTCTGCATTAAATATTTTGCAAATAATGCTTAGAGTTAATGACAAATGTATTTAATAAATTAAGAGAAATCAATATTCGGAGGTACGATTTTTGCAGCTTCTACTGTTATCTACTTTTTGTGTTTAGTTTTAGGTATATTTTTAGTTTTTTTTGATCTATTTTTAGTGTTTGGTGTAATTTTTGGTGTTGCAGATTTCGAGATTTGATATATTTCCTAATATTTCTAGTTAAATATTTCTTTTTTTTTCTTTTTTTTTTTTAACTGTTTTCGTTAAATCTAACAACATAATTTGTTAAATATTTGATGAAAAGTGAAAACTAAAGTGCTCAATATTGGAAAACCTAAAGGACTAAAATTGTTCGATAGCATATTTAAGGGACTATTTAAATCTTTCCCCCAAACTTAAGGGAATCATTTTTGTCATTTTCCCCGAAAATTTAAAAACAAAGTTTAGGGGGTATCATGACTTCATGGTAAAGTTTAGTGATAAAGTGTAATTTACTCTTTTTAGTTTCTTCCCTTCTTCCCGTTTCAATTTGGAAATTCCTGCAAATACTCAATTCCAGCTTCTCAGTTGAATCATGGAATCATCATCCTACGAGCTGAATGCCGTATCATCGTGGGAATATCTGAGTCTATTCCTCTTTCGTCCCCTTCTTGCTATCATCTTCGTCCTCTGCTTACTCCTCTTAGGTCTGTCTATTTTTGTAAAAAATCTGGAATTTCAGCTAAAAGCATTTTGATTTTGAAAATTTTGTGCAGGTTGGTTCTTGGCCTGGAAATTAGTTCTGGTTCATGTACCTTTGGTCCAAGAAATATTTGGTTTGCGGAAGAAACCCGTTAACCGGAAACCCGAAAATCGGCGGCGGTTGACTCAATTCTACAACAACCTGGACTCACAATCTTCTGTTTCCCAATGGTAAAATTTTGTCTAATCTTAGTAATCTAAGACCTTGGGACTCAGAAAAAGATTTATATTCTATTTGATCTCTATATTTGCGTCCCAGAGAATTAGTGATTTATCGGGGATTCTGTAGTTTCAAAACTAATTTTTTAATTGATTGTTTTTTTAAATGTTTGCAGTTATTCAATTGTCTTTCCACAAATACTATAATTGTTAATCCCACTCTCTTTTTTTTGTGCTTTGCTTAAAAGGATGTAGAGTATTAGAGATTAGTACAAATTTTGGTGGGGGTATTTGGTACCCTTTAGAGTCTCGTACAAAAACTTCCATAGAAAAAGAATTGGGGGAATAATAATTCATAATTAGCTCAAACACATTTAGGTTGGAACCCGTATTTGTTAAAACATCAACTACTTGAGTGCCCTCCCTATATGTGTGACCAACTATTGGGTTTCCTAGCTCAACCAAAAGGTACATGCAACCATTAATGATTTACAACAACAACAACTACAACAACAACTACAATAACATACCCCCATTAATGATTTACAAATAACAAAATATGTTTCTTAGTTCCTATGTGATTTATTAGTTTGTAAAGTAAAAGTCATAACAACAAGAACAACATACCCAGTGTATTACCACAAATAGGGTTTGGGGAGGATAGCATGTGCGCAAACCTTACCCCTACCTTGTGCAGGTAGGGTCAACTAAAAGCCATAACATTGGAAGCAAATTCCGTAGATCACTATCCTTTTCCCCTTGCCTTCTCCGATCCCTTTCTGTAATCTCATTTTACTACATGTTGTAACAACTTACTAATTTCTTTTTGCTGAATTTAACAACTTATTAATTTTTTTTGTGAATTTAATAACTTACTATACTTTTCATTTCAGCAATTATGAGAAAAAGAAAGAAAAGAACCAAAGAGTACCATGCCCCTCCTGTATAAACCACTCATTCTATACCAATCTTTCATGATTCAATGAGTCACCAAGCTGTAGGATGTTCTTTTCATGACCTTTCTGTTATTTGAATTTGGATGATGTTCTATGCCCTTTGTTATTTGATTTCTTACTCTTTTAACCATCCACTTGCCTAAGTTATATGTAGAGTCTTAATTGGTCCTTTTTATATATAAGAAATTCAAAGTGGTCAAAGTCCGTAAATAAAATTACCAGAGCAAAGGTTTGAATGAACCACAATGCAGTCCAACAATATTTGGTAGTCAAGCACTAAAGTCTAAGAGATTGTCTTATGTGAAGAAAATCCAGAATGAAATCACACAAGAATTAGACTGCTGCTGAGGAACATTATATTCCTCAAAACCTTTTAGGATATATAGAGCTAGAGCTACTTCTGAAACCTTTCTTGGCCTAATTCCAGAATGTTTCTCAGTAGCAGTCTAGTAATCCTGCTGATCAGTTGTAGCTACCTAGGCCAACTGATCAGCAGTATTACTGGACTGCTTCTGATAAAATAACATTCCTCCGAACCTCCATATAGAGCCTCTGCAACCATCAATCTACGTCAACTTTCCTCCTAAATGTGGATTTGGAACCGGTCATGCGTTGAGAAGTTCATATAAGTGGAGTTAACTTTGAATACCTAACTCTTTTGTAAAAATCATTTAATTGATGTATGGAGTGTTATCGTTTTAACATCTAGATTCAATATCCATTTTAAGAAAAGGAAATCAAAAATGAACTATACTTTAAACGACATGAGAATTTCAGTCATTGTTTTTCAGATAATTGTACTATTATCATAACCTGTTATCAGTGGAGTGAATTTCCTTGGGTTAATTTTCTCTCTCTTCCTTGCGTCCTTCCTTTCTTTGTTATTCAAATTGATGAATAGCTTGATCGGTTCTGATAAACTGAAAGAGACAGAGCGGGAATCTTTAAAAATTAAGGGAAATATCCTATTTCCATCTATTTGGCGAGACAGCTATCTATTCTTGATTCATCAAATAGAAAGCGATCTATATATCTGCTAAAACAAAAGACCAGATCGAATGGAAAATTTTGGACTTTTTGGTTTGTTTGTGGTTTTCTGGTCTGAGTTTAGATAAAGGATTTTAAAATTTTGGCATTCAGTTTTTATTATAAGGATGTTGCAGCTTCACTTAGGCTTGAACTCGTCTTTTCAAAGTTTTAGTCTTTCTTTATCTGTCTCACTTTCTTACATTTACACTCGGAGGCACATTTAGTATTTTGTCCAGAAGTATGTGATTTGGGCAAAGGATATATGTGAATGGTTGTGAAGATAAGATCTTCTTAATTTTTCCTGTACGAAGATTCTTTCTTGTTTATTTGTTTGCTATGTTTGTCATTTTTTGAGAAGGGTGAAAAAAGGAAGTGAGTTGAGCATCCTGATGTTTCTTTCAGAGAACTCTTTGGTTGTGGTGTAAATATTAAATGGCTACTCCAAAATATAAGATTACCTTTATTTATGAAATTTTGGTAATTGTTAGTGTAAGTATCTCTTTTTCCATCAAAGAATTCTAGAAAAAAATACCATTTGTTTGTTTCATGTAGTTATTTCTGTGGAAAGTGTGCTTAATTATCTTGTCAAGTGTATGATCTCGTCTAGTTTATACTAATTCAAAATTTGTTAATCCATAGCCAACAATGATGATGGCGCCAAATGAAAAGGCAAAACTGGAAACACCAAAACAATAAAGCGAAGAATCAAATAAAAAAGCCAAAGTGAAAAAATGATTGTATTCTCTCAAATTCAAAAACTGATTGTTTGAATTAAAAAATATGAACTCGAACTGAATAGCCAAATGTAATCCCCTGGTTTGGAAGAGGGGGAGGGTGAAGGAACTAGAGCTGTTACTTTGTGGATTGGTATATATTGAGTGTTCCTTGTCAGAAAGGTATAAATGGAGTATTGTTCTAGTCACTCAAAATTATGTTCTCTGCCACTCTGAAATAGTCAGTGGAATTTCGTGTGATTACCATTAGTTTCTTTCATGCCCGTATGTTCTAGGTTCTAAGATTAACTATCCCAAATAACCTATCCTAACATAAAGTTTATACTTTCTATGTAAGTATCCTTTCACCATCCCAAATAGACTAACTGATCTTAAATCTACTCTTCTAGCTAAATATCCATTTTGTGCAGTTCTGCTAACTTGCAATTCATGAAGAATAATTTCCTACACGTCAAATTATTCTCTCTTTTATATTTGGGATCGCCTATACTTTATCATTTACAATCCTGAATGACCTAGCGTGATGTAATGTTCATCCTTCTGCATATTCTGTGCTGTTCTAGCGACTTGAAATTTCTGTGGAGCAATTTCCTGCCTGTCTAATTATCCTTTCAGGTGCTGTGATATAGTTAGTGGAACTTCAAAGGATTGATGATTAGTTTTTCTTTTTTCCCTGTACCCACAACCCCACTAAGGATATGCCAGATGGTCATGAGATACATGTGCTAGGCAATAGAAGTCTTTGCTGGTTGAAGACTGACTGTCTTGGTCTCATAAAACACAAACAATAGCAGTGGTAGTCAGAGTAGTTTTACCTGTGAGATGAATATTTAAGCTCTGATCTTGCTAGGTATCAGAAGTATCACTCGTCCTTGTTAGATAACTACAGATTTGAACATATTTTGAGGAGAGACATCTGTTAACGTGCAACAGTGAGGAAATAGATTCGTTGATGAGTAAGCTTTCTCTCCTCTTCTTTAAGCTTCGAAATTTTAAGGACACTGTCACAGTTTGTTGTATAAGTTTGTCGTTAACATAGCATATCTTGTAGTTAAGAAATACATTCTTTCACAGAAAAGCTTTATCTTCATTTGTCATTTCAGCTTTAACATTTTAAAGAAACTGTCATATGTTGTTATATAGGTTTTTCTTTAACTCAACATCTTCTTGATCATTTTAACATGAATGTAAACTTTATTTCAAGCACAAAAAATATATTAGCATTTTTACCTGCTGAGCTTGCAGTTGTTCGGCTTTGTTTGATTTAGTTTGATTGTAGACTGTATAGGTAAGCTTATGGTGCCCATGATTAGGAGCTGAAGTTTCTTGTGCTTTGGGAAGTTGTCAGGCGTTAATCTCCGTCATTAGCACATTTATCTTCAGCTGATATTGATTCACGCTTAAACACTTACTTCATCATTTTCCTCATATGATGTTCTTTGTCTAGAATTGAGGTATCGTTGTATTTCGATATTCTTGCATTGCATGATTTGGTGCTAAATCAATGGGCATACACTAATATTTGAAATATCACTTGTCCTAGCCATCTAGATACTTTTCTTGCTTGAATATTTCTTTGGAGTATATACATTCATGAGCTCTGCTTGTTCCGCACATGAAAGCTGAACTTATATATCCGTGTTAGAATCGCAGTTGGTAAAAGAAGCATCTTTATTGAGGTTACCAGCTGGCATTTAAAATTTAGACAATAATAACAAATCCAGTGAATTCGTATAAGTCTCTCACAAAGTGGGGTTTGGGAAGAATAAGATGTACGCAGCCTTACCCTTACCCTTACCCTGGAAGGGTAGAGAGACTGTATCCGATAGATCATCGGCTAAAGTAAAGGCAACAAGTAGTAACAACAACAAGATAAAAAGAGAAGACCAAAGCCAAGATAGCAATTATATGCTAGGTAGTTAAGCAATTTAAGAATAAAAAGATATCATACTAACACTAATGCTATTGAACTGAAAAGACAAAGGGAAAACGCTCAACTATCTACTAACTTACTACCCTAATCTTCGACCTCCACACCCTCCTATCAAGGCTCATGTCCTCAGTAAGCTCTAACTGCGCCATGCCCCGCCCAATCGCTCTCCCAAAGACTTCTTTAGCCTACCTCTACCCCTCCTTATACCCACAAGGCTAACCCCTCACACCTCCTAATATGGGCTTTTATGCTTCTCCACTTAACATAACTGAATCATCTCAACCTCGCCTCCCGCATTTAATTTTAGGAAGAAAAAAAAAAGGCAAAATAACAAATGATTTTTGTATGCCCAGAACCAACTTAGATATTAGAAACTCATTTTCACAGTAGAAATGACACCAGACAGCCACTCCGAAGGGATGCTCTTTAGAAATAAGCCAGTGCGTTCTGAATTTCAATTTTTCAGCTCAATATTCGGGATAAAAGTGTTCCGAATTGTCCTGAAGTTAAGATTTTTAGATTAAAATTTCAAGACAAAATAAGTACTGGCTAATTTCTAAATAGCATACCGGATAATGGCTGTCTATGCACTTCTCCTCTTAGTGATATCAGCGTAACAATCTTGAAGAACCATCCGGTTGAAACGTCTGTTGGAGAAATGGATTTGCATTATTTAAAACATATTATTTATATTTTAGCTGTTCCGGATTGATGGTGGTCTATAAACAAGCATCCAATAATAAGTGTGACATAGTTATTGGGTCACGCATATCATATTTGTTGTTGGTGATAGCATATTTCGAACTCCATCAGAAGAATTGACATGGTCGAGCTAGTCACTAGTATTCCTTTTTGTTTGTTAGTACGACTTTGCGGTATACAGTATTGACGTGAATCAAACTGTCGTAACTGTTATTCATAACTGCTCTTGGTCATGGATAAACTCGAATCCTGACTTTGAGGATGAGCAGGCTTCTTAATGCTAAATGTGGGTTTGAGTTTAGAGATGCATGTTTGTCCACACAGCTTCTAATACGATTGAGTTAACTCATTCCAACCTCGATCGAGTTAATTTCTTTTGTCACTGTCACTCAACTATTGCATTATCTTTCAAAATATCAAAGTGGAAGCAAAAGCCACTCTCCTGCAACGGAATTATATACTACTTTTAATTTTAAATGGTTTCTTTCTTATACCATGTAGGAGGAAAACCATTTTAATTAAGCTCGCCCATAAAATCAAAAATAACAAATCCCATTAACAACAATAAGTTAGCATTAATTACCTTTAATTTGGCTCTTTAGTAACCTGTGTAATATTATTTTCGCAATACTTAATCATTTTAACATTCAAATTAGTACAATTCAGGATAACCGAAGTGGTAAGATAAATGAGAGCTAATTCTTACAGAAGTGCGAAGTAACGAAGGTTACGGGAGCGTGGCAAAGTACCTCGCGGTTGCCGGCGGCTGCATTATTTGGTAATGCAAGAACGGAAGTCAAGAATTAAAACAAGTAATATCCCCTGGATGGACTTCTTACGGGATGAAGAAGGCGTCAAGCAAATTAGGTGGATGAAAAGATCGAGGTTCAATTGCTGAAAATGATGGAGCAAAAATAAATGTTTTGATTATATATAAATTGTTGAATCATGTTGTGGCAAAGAAAATATAAAATTTACTTTTGGTCATAGGTTGGCTGCATTAGTTGAATAGTCGTGTAGTGATTGGCTCCATCTATGGGGCTCTCTCTTTAATCCTCAAGTAGTTGTTGTCTGGCTTATCGTTGGAGTATTCGAGGTTTGTTGGTTGTCTAATCCCTTTCAGAATCAATGTTTTTGCTTTTTCTCTTTCTCTTTTTTAATTCTCTTTTTGCTCGTAGAGGGTCTTTTCTGTAGTCCTCCGGATAGCAAATTAAGGAGTTGCTTCTAAGATGGTGCTCTGCTACTGTAGTATTTTGATGTAAATTTTAATTAGGAGATTTACGAGTTTTTCTTTGCTGAAATAAATTCCTTATATTACGATTTAAATTAACGATCATAAATATTATTACAAAGCTTTCTTAGTTTATCGTGAAGATGAAGGGTGACTCAGCGAGACACTTGCTTCTCCTGTTAGCCCATGTGAAGGATATCTAATAGAAAATCTAAATCAAAGTTGTTCCTACGATACTACTTATTTGTACATATTTGATGTCTCATTACTTTCTTTATGTATGCCTAAGTCATGCACTAAAGGATTGCGTAGGTATTCCTAACATGCTAATAACAATCTTGAAGAAACAGCCTGTTAAAATGCCTGTTTGAGAAATAAATTTGCATTATTTAAAATATATTATTTATATTTTAGCTGTTCCAGATTGATGGTGGTCTATAAACAAGCATCCAATCACAAGTGTGACATAGTTATTGGGTCACGCATATCATGTTTGTTGTTGGTGATAGCATATTTTGAACTCCGGTAGAAGAATTGACATGGTCGAGCTAGTCAGTAGTGTTCATTTTTGTTTGTTTGTCCGACTTCGCGGTATACAATATTGACGTGAATCAAACCGTCGTAGCTGTTATTCATAACTGCTCTTGGTCATGAATAAACTCGAATCCTGGCTTTGAGGATGAGCAGGCTTCTTAAATGTGGGTTTGAGTTTAGAGATGCATGTTTGTCCACACAACTTCTAATACGATCGAGTTAACTCATTTCAACTAATTTCTTTTGTCACTGTCACTCAACTATTGCATTATCTTTCAAAATATCAAAGTGGCAGTAAAAGTCACTCTCCTGCAACGGAAAATATATATTACTTTTAATTTTAAATGGTTTCACTCTTATACCATGTAGGAGGAAAACCATTTTAATTAAGCTCGCCCACAAAACCGAAAGTGACAAATTCTATTGACAATAAAAATTTCGCATTAATTACCTTTAGTTTGGCTCTTCAATAACCTGTGTAATATTATTTTCACAATACTTTAATCATTTTAACGTTCAAATTAGTACAATTTTGGATAACCGAAGTGGTAAGATAAACGAGAACTAATTTTTATAGAAGTGCAAAGTAACGAAGGTTGCGGGAGTGTGGCAAAGAGCCTCGCGGTCGCGGGCGGCTGCATTATCTTGTAATGCAAGAACGGTAGTCAAGCATGCTAACAAATAATATTCCCTGGATGGACTTCTTTCGGGATGAAGAAGGCGTCAAGCTAATCGGCTGGATGGAAAGATCGAGGTTCAATTGCTGAAAATGGTGGTAAAGGAAATATAAAATTTACATTAGGTCACAGGTTGGCTGCATTAGTTGAATAGTCGTGTAGTTATTGGCTCCATCTATGGGGCCCTTTCTTTCACCCTCAAGTAGTTTTTGTCTGGCTTTCCTTTTGGAGTGTCCGAGGTTGGTTGATTGTCTAATCCCTTTCAGAATCAATGTTTTTGCTTTTTTTTTTCTTTTTTAATTATCTTTTTACTTGTAGAAGGCCTTTTCTGTAGTCCTCCGGATAGCAAATTAAGGAGTTCCTACTAAGATGGTGCTATGCTACTGTAGTATTTTGATGTAAATCTTAATTTAGGAGATTTACGAGTTTTTCTTTGCTGAAATAAATTCCTTATAATTACGATTTAAATTAACGATCATAAATATTATTACAAAGCTTCCTTAGTTTATCGGGAAGATGAAGGGTGACTCAGCGAGACACTTGCTTCTCCTATTAGTCCATGCGAAGGATAACTAAAAGAAAAATTAAATCAACGTTGTTCATGCGAAAGTACTTATTTGTACATATTTGATGTCTCATTACATTCTGTATGTATGCCTAAGTCTTGCATTAAAGGATTTCGTAGGTATTCCTAACATGCAACATAAGATAATAACAATCTTGAAGAATCATCTCGTTGAAATGCCTGTTGGAGAAATGGATTTGCATTATTTAAAATATAATATTTATATTTAGCTGTTCCGAATTGATGGTGGTCTATAAACAAGCATCCAATCATAAGTGTGACATAGTTATTGGGTCACGCATATCATGTTTGTTGTTGGTGATTGCATATTTCGAACTCCAGTAGAAGAATTGACATGGTCGAGCTAGTCACTAGTGTTCCTTTTTGTTTGTTAGTCCAACTTCCCGATATACATTATTGACGTGAATCAAACTGTCGTAGCTGTTATTCATAACTGCTGTTTGGTCATGGATAAACTCGAATCCTGGCTTTGAGGATGAGCAGGCTTCTTAATTCTAAATTTGGGTTTGAGTTTAGAGATGCATTTTTCTCCACACAACTTCTAATACGATCGAGTTAATTTCGTTTGTCACTGTCACTCAGCTATTGCATTATCTTTCAAAATATCAAAGTGACAGTAAAAGTCACTCTCCTGCAACAGAAAATATATATTACTTTTAATTTTAAATAGTTTCTCTCATATACCATGTAGGAGGAAAACCATTTTAATTAAGCTCGCCCACAAAACCGAAAGTAACAAATCCTATTGACAACAAAAATTTGGCATTAATTACCTTTAATTTGACTCTTCAATAACCTGTGTAACTTTATTTTCGCAATACCTTAGTCATTTTAACGTTCAAATTAGTACAATTTAAGATAAATGTAGTGGTAAGATAAACGAGAGCTAATTCTTACTGAAGTGTAAAGTAACGAAGGTTGCGGGAGTGTGGCAAAGAGTCTCGCGGTCGCAGGCGGCTTCATTATCTTGTAATGCAAGAAGGGAAGTCAAGTATTCTAACAAATAACATTCCCTGGATGGACTTCTTACGGGATGAAGAAGGCGTCAAGCAAATTAGGTGGATGAAAAAATCGAGGTTCAATTACTGAAAATGGAGCAGAAACAAATGTTTTTGATTATATATAAATTGTTGAATCGTGTGGTGGCAAAGAAAATATAAAATTTACTTTTGGTCATAGGTTGGCTGCATTAGTTGAATAGTTGTGTAGTTATTGGATCCATCTATGCGGCCCTCTCTTTAATCCTCAAGTAGTTTTTGTCTGGCTTCTCGTTGGAGTATTCGAGGTTGGTTGGTTTTCTAGTCCCTTTCAGAATCAATGTTTTTGCTTTTTTCTCTTTCTCTTTTTTAATTCTCTTTTTGCTCGTAGAGGGCCTTTTCTGTAGTCCTCCGGATAGCAAATTAAGGAGTTGCTGCTAAGATGGTGCTATGCTACTCTAGTATTTTGATGTATATCTTAATTTAGGAGATTTACGAGTTTTTCTTTGCTCAAATAAATTTCTTATAATTACGATCATAAATATTATTACAAAGCTTCCTTAGTTTATCGAGAAGATGAAGGGTGACTCAGCGAGACACTTAGCTTCTCCTATTAGTCCATGTGAAGGATAACTAAAAGAAAAATTAAATCAAAATTCTTCATGCGAAAGTACTTATTTGTACATATTTGATGTCTCATTACTTTCTGTATGTATGCCTAAGCCTTGCACTAAAGGATTATGTGGGTATTCCAAACGTGCAACAGAAGATATTAACAATCTTGAAGAACTATCCCGTTGAAACGTCTGTTGGAGAAATGGATTTGCTTTATTTAAAACATATTATTTATACTTTAGCTATTCCGGATTGATGGTGGTCTATAAACAAGCATCCAATTATAAGTGTGACATAGTTATTGGGTTACGCATATCATGTTTGTTGTTGGTGATAGCATATTTCGAACTCCAGCAGAAGAATTGACAGGGTCGATCTAGTCATTAGTGTTCCTTTTTGTTTCCTAGTCTGACTTCGTGGTATACAGTATTGATGTGAATCAAACCGTCGTAACTGTTATTCATAACTGTTCTTGGGCATGGATAAACTCGAATCCTAGCATTGAGGATGAGCAGGCTTCTTAATTCTAAATGTGGGTTTGAGTTTAGAGATGCATGTTTGTCCATACACTACTAGAAAACAGCAAAAGAACGACCAAAAATTAGCGACCAAAGTTGGTCTGCCAAAAATAGCGACCGAAATTGGTTGCTAAACTTGTAAAAAAAATAAAAAAATAAACTTAAAGACATTAGCGACCAAAGTTGGTCGCTACTTGGTCGCAATATTCGTCAACATGTTGACCAGACTGGTTAGACCAATCTGGTCAAAGAAACTTAACAATTTGCGACCAAAGTTGGTCGCTAATGTGGACCCACGTTTGAATTTTGCGACCAAGATTGGTCGCTTATTGAGGGATAAAATTTGGGGGAGATTAGCGACCAACTTTGGTCGCTTATCTGGAAAATATAATTTAATCAGAATATCTGTTTGCGACCAAAGTTGGTCGCTAATGTTAAAGTATATCTATTGGCGACCAATTTTGGTCGCTTTCGTGTAAACATTTTGCAAAAATTAAACTCACTTTTGTATTTACTGCATGTCTAAATAATATAAATGTAAGCCGTTAACGCTTTTGTAATACAAGGGATTAATATCCAGTTAAGTTGTAC
>MCJB01002014.1:0-12792 GCA_002018475.1 Nicotiana obtusifolia
CCCCCCCCCCCCCTCTTTCTTTCCTGGTTGCCCACGTGGTGTCCCTTTCAATCATGATAGTGTCCTTGTGCAGTGGGTGAAACCCACACACGTTTGGTAAAAGTCTTGCAGAGTCAGTGAAAGTACTGCAGGTTAGGTGAGGGGTCTGCACGCAAGGTTTGGTCAGGACAGTGTCATTGACTTTTGAAGGCAGGCCGGTGCAACGGGCATATCGGTCATCACGAGGTGGGGTTCGAAGTGAACCATCGATCATCATATCGGATCTGGCCTCAGCTCCGGTTCCGAGCTCGACATCGGATATCGGTCTGAGGGTCGGTCGAATGGTCCGACATCGATATTGGATGTCGGTTCGAATGTCGATCCTCCATTTCCCATCGATATGGGATGTCGGCTCGAGCTCCGATCATGTGGTTCCGAACATGAACATGGGACGCCGATCTTGGCTTCGAGATTCAACCTCGATCTATTCCTTCATAAGAAAGCCGATTTCGTCATACACATATATATAGAATATTGAGCAAGGCTCATCGACTGGAAGAAAACCTACCGAAGAAGGTGGTAGATCTTCTCATAAAAGCATTTGAGAGCTACCATAAAGTTCAAAATCATGTTGTAGAAATAAGTCAACGGGTAAGGAAAAAAACCCTAATAGCGAAAGAAGGGTTGCTTGTTTGGAATGAGAAGAAACTCTATAACATTCATTAGTATATTATTTTCAGGGTGGTGAAGTATTGGAAAAAAGAAGCCATGCCAATTTCACTACACAATGCCTAGTGTTGACAAGGAGGTGAGCTGTGAACATGTTTCGCGATCTTGGCTACTATTGGATGCGATTAGCTACTTACATCGCCCTTGCTTTAGGTATCTACTATGATGTTGGCACGAGCTATCCTTCAATCGAGGTACATACAATATGTTCAGGATATAGAATCTTCTGACCAAATTTTTGAAATTTCTTCCTTAGTTAATTCTCAAAGTATGTTCGTATATGCATGCTCCCTCCATTTACTTTTGCTTGTCCACTATACTAAAAATATATTTTTACCATTACTTATCTATTTTAATAAATCAAGAGAAAGATAATTTTTTTTCCTGTTTTACCCTTTTCATTAAAGACTCATTCTCTAGATCATCATTTTTCATTTTTTTATGAAATGTTATCATTATTATGGATAAATTTGAAAAATATATACTTTAATTTTTTAAAGAGAGTGCAACGTCAAAAGTTAACGGAGGGAGTACTTTTTAACTGGCACACAATTTTATGAATCATAACTTGGTTTTGAATATTGATTTTTAGGAAAGAGGTTTTATGGTGGCTTTCATTGTTTCATTTATGACATTTATGGCAATTGGTGGATTCCCTTCATTTGTGGAGGACATTAAGATATATATCTTCTTTTTCATCTAACATTACTAACGAATTCTACATTTTATTTTGAATCACGACTAATTAATTTTAACTAGTTGGATAAAAATTGCAGGTATTTGAACGAGAAAATTTGAACGGGCATTATGGATGTTTTGCTTTTGTAATAAGCAACACACTTTCTTCTATACCATACTTGCCATTAAATTCATTGGTTCCAGGTGATATTGCCTATTTCATTACTGGATGTCAAAGTGGATTCGGCCATTTCAGCTACTTTACTCTGATCCTCTTCACTTGTATGATGATAGTCGAAACCCTAATGATGAACGTTGCAGCAATGGTACCTAATTTCCTCACTGGCATTGTAGAAGGATTGATGATATTAACAGGTGGTTTTTTCCAATTACCTGATATTTGGAAGTACCCATTGTACTACATTTCCTTTCAAAAGTATGCTTACCAAGGTATGTTTAAGAATGAATTTGAAATTATTTGAATGGAAATAATCAGACAATGAGCGGATGGCAAGTAGAAATGACATGGATAGACCTTGCCATTTTGTATCATTTGGTGTTCTTTCTGATAATCAAGACAAATGAAAAGGTTATGTATGCAGTGAAAAGATCCATATCAGATCTATCAAACCAAAATAAACATAGCTGCCTCACCTTTCCATCGACTCACTTCACCTACTGAGATTCCCGCCAATAATAATGTATAAGATATAGTTCGTTCTATTCCTTGAGATTTAATGATTTAGTAATACTTCCTGTAACCTTTGTATGAATTTGAAATGATAATATTACTACAAAAATTATATTTCTTTTTACTTAAGACATTAATGGGTTGTTTGGTTCACAGACTAATTATCCACGGAAGAAATACTGTACAAGGATTGATCATTTCATGTATTCGGTAGGTATGCAAGATCAACCTTTTCCAAAGAAAGCCCACCGTACAATCACTAACATTACTTTTTAATAACCTTTCTTTCAAAAATAATCTAGAACATAGTTACTTTAGTAGTAAAATTCCTAAAAAAACTTTTTTTAAAAATGGATAATGCCAAATCAATTCTCGTCTTTGTCAGCTAGTGGAAACAACTCAGATGGGCCGAACTGATTTGCTTCTTAATCACAAAAATTATTGTTACATTTCTCATTTGTAGCAGAAAGGAAGAAACAGCTACATGGACTTTGTTGGAATACAACAAAGTGAATGGCTAGGAAACTACTTTAGGAAAAGTTAACGAGGAGAACAAAGGGGTTAAATCCAGCTGTAGAAAATCAAATAAGTGCGAGTATTTGCTTCAATAACCAATTGAACTTCCTGCTAACTGAAAGTTACCATTATGAACTCTCTTCTGCATTAGTATCTGAAATGAGGTCTTCAAGTTCATCAATAATGGCATCATAGCAAAAGAGGTATTGCTCCTGAAATATACGGTAGTAATTTAGTAGAGACATTCAGCGTACAAGTACTTATAAACCAAAGAGCAAAGATTAATTAAGAATACTGAAACACAGTAGCATAGATACTGAGGGCAAGGAATACCAAAAGAGTAGAAGAGAATATTAGCTGAAAAAATGCAAGATGTTCAGCTTGAGTAGAACAAATTCTAACACGTTTCCTTTCCAATAATCTGAGAGGTCGAAAAGGTCAATGAAAGACTTTAAACGTAGACATCCAGACATCATTGACTGAAGATGGACAAACAAGAACAAAAAGGACATTAGGAACTCCTCAAGTTGCGTGCGTTCTAAATACTTTCTAAAACTGATTGTCAGACATTACACATCTAGTTCTTTTCATTGTGTTTTCAGGCAGAAAAATACACCAAAGATAAAAACTGCACGGGTGAAATCAATAGGTTATCTTTTACCAAATGTTTCATCAATACTGTTTAATTAATGTGGTTGCACTAAGTGATAAACAAAAAAATAGCTAATTATCTCAGGGAAACATACATGGCACCTGCTACTTTAACTAAGTAGAAAATATTGCATCCGCAGTTATCCGCCTATGTAATATTGGCTGTATTAACCAAAAAAAAACCGCTACATATAGCCGTTAAAGAATTTTAATAATGAGGATAAGCTGCTGTACCATGGTCTGCACCATCCCAATTCGCTGAGACCTAAAAACAGTTATCGTATTAACAAGATCTAGAGCAGACATATCTCCAACCATTATTCTTTGGATGGTATTATGGATAGCACAGTATGTACCAGTCCTACCAATACCTGCGCTGAGCAAGATATGAGATGTCAGGCTTTAGAAAGGATCAATTACAGAATCTTTATAGGCACATTACAGGGAGGGTGATGATAGATACCTGCAGTGGACTACAATTGGTCCAAGATTGGGTGGGACACTAGATGCTTGTTTCAGTATTTCACGAACAGCAAGAGTGTCCTTTGGAACTCCATGGTCGGGCCAGTCGGGATATTGAATGTGTAAAATACACAAAGGTGGTTCTTTTGACTGTCACATAGCAAGGAGAAAAGATCACCCATTTCTTACCATCTCTCTCATAATATGTGCAAGAAGTTAACATTTACTATATATAAGGATGGCAATTGAGTGGGAGAATTGGGCAACAGTTACACACCATCATAGAAACTACTTATAAGACCAAAAGGTAGATCCGCTAAAAAGCACAAGGTGGAAGAAACCACATATCTGATATAATGATATGAAATAAAGCATTTGTACTGCAAAGTGAAAGACTTAAGTTTTCTTTACTCCAGCCACAAAAATACAATGCCAGAATTGCTTGATGCAGATCCAAAAGAAATTGTCACAATAACTGTTGCACTAGTTGAAGCCTTGTCACATAAGCAAATGCTTAATTCTAACCAAGCAGTCTATTTCCCCCTACAGTATGGCAAGAGAAAAACTAGATTTGCTACAGTCTCAACTACTACCAAGGAGTATAAACAAAAGTAACTAAAACACAAGAAGATAAAACGAAAATAACTAAGATTCTAGTTGCCCTCAAGTAAGGAAGAGTGAAAAGGTGTTGTCATCTATCTCAAACAGTTTCCCGAGGCCTGAAGATTGTCAGAAAAGGACCGAGTGCAGTCAGAAAGGATTTTCCACAGTAGAACAAAGTGCTTCGAAATGGGATTTTGAAAATAGTGAAAGAGGGATAGTGGAACCATCAAAGAATCTTTTTCCAGACGATGCTGCTTATTTAAAATTTATAATGGTTATCTATGATTGCATAAAACTCTTACTGCAACTAACACGAGGCCGTGAAATCAGACAAAAAGCTGGTTTTCAGACAAACCTGGATGGTTTCCAAACCAACTAGTCATTATGTTTGGTTTAAACATAAAACCTATATCCAAACATGTTTCGTTTTAAAACTAACAGGCCACAGGTTGAACCTAGAGCTGGAGTTGCATCAATCATAGACTTAAGAGGTGATGGAGAAACAAAAATGACAAAATAGTATCCAATTGATTGTTAAAGTCATCACTGATGGAAATCATCGTCTAATATTGCAAACTATTCCTCATATGCGACAATTCCTTCCTATTCTTTCTCTCATAAAAATAGAACTCCAACTCTTGAGAGAAATTCTGCAAAAAGAGCTATGCATGATCATACAGCTTTAAAGAAGGGTATCCTAGAGGAAAGTACTCATAATACTGGCGCCAAGTGTAGCAGTCTGGATATGTAAAATGGTGCAGAAGTCAAAAAAGGTACATCAGCAAGTCTCAGCCTCCATCAAAGGAATAGGTAAATGGTCTTCAGTGGGTCCCATATCCATACTCAATAATGTAATAAGATTCTTCATGCTCTTTTCCTTGAGCACAGAAGAATAATTTACTAACCTCAATATGATTCACCTCCAGACATCGGAAAATCAATGAAGTCTGACTCGTCTTTATCCACTTCGTGACAATATATATATTGCCAAATCTTCTAGGAACACCATCTGCTTGAAAATAATCTCCACACTTCACCGTCTGCATTGCATTTTTCATACAGGGGAAAGGATGAGATCAGGAAAATGATGCAATCCAATAAAGACCAGCTTAATCACCTTATAAATAAAGTAAAAACCTACTAGAATAAAAGGCTTAAATTTATTCAGAGGTTAAAAGGTTTTATAAAGCGATTGAATCAAAAGAACTACTAGTGTCTCTATTTGTGTGATAAATATAATCCAGAATACAGATCATGAAACAAGGTCTCTATCTTCCCTTTTCATTTGGCACAGGAAATTGTTTCTCAGCTACTCAGGTTAGGAAGATGGAAGGGAAAAAGAAATTATTAAGTCTAAATTCCAATTCTAGAAAGGCAGCCAACCCTTTGCATGTTAGACTTTCCTTCTGCAGTTCAAATAACCGGAGAACACACTCATGGAATTCTATGCCACCTGCACAAACCCCCCCCGGAAAACCATAATTCCACTGACATTACTCTGAAAGTCCAAAAAACTTATTGGATTCAGGCGACAAGCCTCTTAAATTGAGATTGGCTCTTCCTAAACAAAAATGAGCACAACCAACAAAATTCAAGTATAACAATTTAGAACTACAGAAAGAAGAAAATAACTAAATAAATAAATAAACATACAAACAAATAAGCTCTCTCCCAAGCTTATTAGGAGGGAGATTTAGAGCTTTTTCCAGTGATCGAATAGGAACTGCATTTGGAACCTTTCCCAACAGAAGCTGATTCTATAGCAAAAGTTATTCATCTCCAAGCTCGATATTCCTCACTAAGTCACAAGCTAGAGACCGCATAATATCCTTAGTATCATACTGAAAGCCTACTTAAAACCAACTCCATCAAAAGATGCCCAAGCTCTCAAATAGTTAATACGAGAAACATATCCTACTGAGAAAGATTGACAGTGATAACTATTTTCAAATTCCAATAAACCTGAAACCAACCACCTCGGGCTTAAGTTGGGGCCCAAAAGGATGATGTGAAAGAATACAGGTAGAAAATGAGAAAATAATCTGTAATACCAACCAGTTTGTTCCTTTCTGTCTACGTTATTATACACACAGCGGACTGAAACATAGGTTGCCAAACAAGAAGAAAGGCTAAGAGTTTTTCTCTACTGTTTCTTTCCCCTCACCCTATCTCACCACTCAAAAGATAGAAGAGTACACAGAAGGACGACAAAATATCTCAAGCAAATATGCAAAAACTGTATCAAAGATACTTGCACCTTTCTGACAGTATAAAAGATGCTTGATCTAATTACAACGGATGATGCAGATCAAAAGATGAAAACGGCAGAGAAGTTGGTATTTTACCTATGAAGCAAATTTTAGATAAGAACCATTGTCACAAAATCTCAAATTTTCCTTCTGTCACACAACAAGGACATCTTGTCTTGTTAACATTACAATGATTACCGGTAACTTATAGAGTTAAATACCTTGTAATTGTCAACCAATTGGGTAAGCATCACAATCACAGGACAGCGATGCTGGATTATCATTTCCCAGAAGTCTTCAAAAGTGTGCGGTAGCGGACCTTGTGTTGCAATAAACTGAGACACATTTTCAGATATCTACAACGAAAAGGAGCACTATAATAATCATGAAGCAGACTGGTGGAAGAGAACTTGACATTTTCCAAGAGAGCGTGGAGAAAAAGAAGGCATGGCAAACTAATTCCAAATGAAGGATGTAGAAGTCTACCTTAATGAAGCTTGCATTTATATATCCACTAGCTGATGGCCTAAAGTCTTTACATGGGTCCAAAACAACCCTGTTATTGTCAACTGAGAAGAATGAAGCTTGATATAATTATTCACAAGTTAAAATGCACAACTCCAAAGTCAAGAGAAAGATTAACAAACTGAACTGCATACATGGCAAAACATCAGTGTATTGATTTTTACTAATGTTTATGCTCTCCAAAGCCACTGAGCATCTACTCTTCATTTCTGAGGCTCTCATCCTAGCTGCCTGAGTCAGCAGAGATGTTCATGAAATTAATGCTACTTGCAGAATGACATGATCACAAGCTAATAGTAACAAAGAAGCAAAAACAATAATTTTCTCAAGATATAAGCGAGATGTCCTTTGACATAAATTAGCTCAACAAATCTTAACTTTTAATAATTTTAAAACAACAACAATAACTACACCTCAGTCTCCAGTAAGTTCACGTTGATTATTTGAATCCTCACTTATTTCATTAATAATGATATTAGTTCATTTATCTGTCTACATCCTTTTAACTGGAGCCACTACCAGAAACATCATAAAATGGATTCTAGGATTTTTTTTTTTGGGATATAATTAGACATAAATGAGAGCTGGAACACTACATAAATTAACCCAATCACCAAAGGAGCTTCTCAATATTTACCTAAAACTATTGGAAGGTCCTTTTGCTTTCTTCAAATAGACATTTAAGACCACCTAACTCCATATAATTCCAATTTTTCTCGTCGGAGTTGATACCCTGACTGAGGCCTTTCCTATTATGTTCCACATCTCAAGTAAGAAAACAATATAGTCTGGTAAGTGTGCGACTCGAGCATAAGAGCAACCTTACATGACCTATTCAGTCAAAGTTTTTCTTCTTCCACACTTTACTATTCTTTCAATCTCTCTAAAATTCTTTACCATGTTAGCTAGAGTAGCTCCAACTCATTTCTAGAATTTTGAACCATCTACTTCAGATTCAAACTGAAGATGCAAAGGAGGGGGATAGAGCACGGTATGCACCTATCATTATAAAGGCCATTGCTAATGCAATAAGAACAGTAAGGAAGGTAAAGTCACATCAATGAGGTGTATATGTAATATGTTGCAGTCCACAGAACAACATCTTCTAGAGCTGAATAATCAAGTAGAGCCCAGAAGCCATCACTTAGGAACCAAGCCAAAGTAAGAAAATACGATTCCTGTCATTAAATTCCAGTAAGTGCTTCCAATAACAGGATATCACCTTAAGAAAAAAAACATCCTCCCAAAAATATGACTAGAAAATATCCAACTAAACCTCAAATAATAACCCAAAACTTCACTCGACCGACCAGTAAACTACTTCTCGTCCAGTTCTCGATCACTAACTAGCTGGGTCGGCTCAGTACCACTTGATTTGAGCTGCGTTTTCATGTCACAACAACTTTATGTCTAGAGCATTCATGAAATTATTACCTACTATAAAATAACAATAAATTTGAGAAAAAGGAAGCATAATTTAGAAACAAAAAAGAAAAAAAAGGACCTGCAAAATCATGAACTCTTGGCAGATTTTTTCGGGAGCAGAAAACCGCTTGTCCTTAAAGACTTTGAGGGCTTCCAAGCAATAACGCTGCTGATCAGGCGATAGAACCACTCTCTCCGGAACCGAATCGTCGCAGAAATCAAAAGGTTTAGTGGCCGACGGTGACAGGGGTTTACTGGCGGTATCCATCGCCGAACTCCGGCTTCGATTCTGAATGAAAAGTCCGCTACCTTTGGCTCCGGATTCGCCTTTGTTGTTTTTTTTTTTTTTTTTTTTTGGTCTTCTTCTATTTGGGACACTTGCAGAGAGGCGGACCCATGTGTACGGGCGAGGGGTAAACGGACAATTTCGGCAAAATTTTGAATATATGTATATATTTATATATTAGTTGTCACCCCGAATACTAAAAGTTTTTACGTACATTAATTAAGCAGAATAATATATTCTCATCGCGTAAATATTTTGAATCCGCTCAGTGGAGCGGGGCGGTTGCGGGGAGGGCTCAACCTTTACCCGCAAAGATTTTAACCCGTCCCGCACCGTCCCGCGTAGCAAATCTTTTTCAACCCCGTAATATTTTTCATTCTTAATTTTCTTTAACCTGTGGTAAATCTTTTCTGACTTGAAGATCATTTGGTCAACATTATTTTTTATATTATTTTCAGTTTTAGATATTATTTTAATTATCAGCATTAGACAGTCTAATTACTATACTCATTTTTTTTCCGTTCTCTAATATTTATTTTTCTACTTTGATTCACCAACTGAAACTCTTTGTATATAGAAAACATATGGTTAGGAGAGTTGTAATTTTTTTTAACTGGGATGATTTTAACTTTGGTGTTCCAAAATTTATGATCTGGTAATTTAATTAGGGGAAATTACAGTCTTCAAGCTCTGAAATTTTTTCAAATAATAAGAACACTCCAAAAGAAAAGAAACTAAATATATTTGCTTAAAACATCTTCAGGTGCTCGTATTATTAAAAAAAAAATCTGGGTTAAGAAACGTAAAATTCTTAAAGTAAAAGCTTTAACCTATTTCTCACTTAAAGAAATAAAATGCAAGCACATAGTACCTGTTGAGGGTACAAATATTTGAAGGATATTGGGGAAACGAAATTAAAGATAATAGATTGAAAATATTTTACATAAAAAGGTTTTTTTAAGGATTAGGATATATAATCATCAAAGAAGAAGAAGAGAATATAGCAGGCAGTTGATTTTTGTCAATTTTAACCGCATAAAATTTGGCTTAAACCCGCACAAACCCGTCCCGCGCTGCTCCGCAAGTCGCCCCGCCCCGTATCAATTTTAAAAACAATTATTTCAACCTGCCCCGCACCCACATCTGCACTGCATAACCTCAAACTCGCCCCGCCCCGCATAGCCTTAAGCCCGCACAGCCCTGTCTCACTGCCATCCTTATTTGGGAGTTGAGTAGAGTTCTGCTTTCGACAGAATCAAATATGTACTCAAAAGTCTCAAATTGATAATTTTCCATTTACAGATTTTTGGTTAATATTTTAAATTACTATCTGCGTTCCCATTTTAGTTAAATTTTGGATATCCAACATAAAAATTAAACTTTATATTTAACACTTAGGCCCTTAAACAATAAACGATTATCTTTCAAAGTTGTAGAAATGTAGAGTTGAGACAATTCATTTTTGTATGAACAGTAATCGTAATGCCATCTATGATGGAAAAAGAGAAAGCTTTACATTACATTAATGTCTACCAAGTCATTTATTTGAAAACAATGCAAGTGATAGTCAGTTTTTTCAAATTCTTTTGCTTATTTAACATCAAACCAAATGAATTATTGTTGGTTTTTTAAATGTAACACCAAATAATACTAAATCAAACTATATAAGTATTTGCGATATTTTCTATTTGCGAATTAAACCGTCGCCATTTATAATTTTATATAAAATGTTGAAATTTGAGATGATCCAGATATATAAACGATCACATATTTTGTTAGATCAGCTTGTGGCTGGACTATTGATTCAGACACACCTAATTAATCATGAAGGCCAAAATATCATAACTTTTTGCAATCTTTGTAAAGGGTAACGTTTATGTAAATGAGTTGGTGCTAATTAAATTAAGGCATTCTTTTTTTAATTTTTTCCAAGATAAACTAAATTAAGAAAGAATGTGACAAAATAAGCAGCCGGCTCTGCTATTTCATATGTATGAGTTTTTTTTTCTCCACATAAAAACCGGAAAGCACGTGTGAGTTGTAGCGGAGCTAAGTTTACTTTAGGAGTTAATTAATTGAATCTCCTAAAATTATATTGTACAAATAGAGAGAAAATAATTTTTGCATATAAATTTTGCATATATATAAATTGTTATCCTCCTTTGATAGTTAGGTGTAAGGACGGAATTGTTTTTACCTGAATCCATCCATGCACCAATTATGTTATTTAGCATGATGGATTGATAAATGAGATAAAAATATATACTATCACCTACCATGGTTAACTAATTTTATGCATTTAACTGGACAAAATATACAATTGATTGGTCAGCCTAAACTAATGATGTCGACTAGCCAAAAAGTATGTATATTATAAAATATATTTTTTCGGCTATTATTTTTAGAAGCGCTAAAAAGATAAATTTTTCGGGTAAAATACAAATATGGGCGATCAGCTGAAACTAATGACTTTTGTTAGTCAAAAAGTGTATAAAACATGTACACTATATGTATATAATACTCATATACACAAAAATATACTGTTTGTCTAGATACGTTCATAAATTTCATGTGAGAAGAACTTGTACATTTCGTGGAAACTGCAGGTTGGACTATTGTACATGATAGGGTCAAAGAATACGATTCAAAGCGTAGAATTTGTCCAACACGTATTAGCAGTACCCTTTATAAACACCAAAAAACCCACGCAAATCCAATAAACAAGATATTCAACAATTGCATCTGCACAAGAAGACAGAAGAAAATGAGTGATCAAACAACAACCATTATGAATCTACCACTCTCAATTATGGAAAATATTCTCTCAAGCCTATCACCCAAAACAGTTTTCATTTGCAGGAGTGTTTGCAAGTCTTGGTTAAACCTAATTTCACTGCCTGAATTTTCCAAACTTCATCTCTCAAAATCCCCTGATAACCTCTTTATCTACTTTTCTCAGAGTGCCTGGGGTGAACATCCCTCAACAAGTGTTTTCAAGTTTGTAAATTTTGAAGATACACCTCATTATCATAATTTCATTTATGAACCAAATCTTGACCTCGACATGAAACCCAACTTTCCAGATGTTGGTTTCTCTCTAGTTGGCTCAATCCGCGGTTTTGTTTGCCTATTCCGTATGCACTGTGATAGTGGTCTTGACGATGTTTATATTTTCAATCCAACTACTCGAGAATATATCACTCTTCCTGAGGTTAAAGGGCTTAGAAAGTACCCAAATTTAGTCACTTATGGCTTTGGGTTAGATCCTGTGAGAATGGAATACAAAGTGGTAAGAATTTATCAAGTAGAAACTCATGATCCTGCAAAAGGAACATATTACACGTCGGAAGTTCAGGTGTACACACTTGGGACAGGGTCTTGGAGAAGTATAGGCAATGTCAGGCTATGTTTTGGATGTCGTGATTATGGGGTATATTTGAATGGAAAGCTTCATTGGTTGGTCGGAGATGTTGATGGAAATGAGTCAATCTGTTTCATTGATATGCAGGATGAATCATCTCACACCTTTACCACGGCTCCTGGATTTAACAAAGAAAACTGCCCAAATCTTCTAAATCTTGGAGTGTTGGGAAATCATCTTTGCATATGCGACAATAATGCAGAAAGTCATCTTGATGTGTGGGTGATGAAAGAATATGGAGTGACAAGTTCTTGGACCGAAGAAATTGTCATAAACATAACACCAGAATGGAATTGGATTTGCTACCAAATGATACAAGTCTTGAAAGTTTTCCAAGATGGAGAGATCTTGTTTCAGTGGTGGGAAGATGTGTTGTTTACATATCATCCTGAGAAGAAAACTTTGACAAAAATCGAGTATTTTAGTGGTAACTTCTGTACTTTCTGGGCCTCTACTCACATATCAAACTTACTTTCACTCAAGAATTTTGGCACGGAAGTTGTCCACACTTTGTAAATTCTACTAGCAGCTTTGGTAGAACAATTGCAGGGGGGGGGAGGGGGGGGGGGAATGGGGA